>JAODAL010047221.1:0-30156 GCA_025379985.1 Phyllomedusa bahiana | reverse complement strand
TTTTGTTCTTTGGTTTTCAACAAGAAAAAACTAAACTAATGGGGTTTGTTTTTTTTTACCTTACAAACTTTAAACCCCTGTGGTGTTAAAAATTGCGATTCAAATTTAAATGAAGGTGGCTATATAACAATGCTGGAGGGGCCCAAAAATTGAAAAAGAACCCCCTATTGAAATGTTACTGTAATCAAGGGATTTTTGCCCCAAACAGAAGACTGCAGTCACAAAAAAGATCTATATTTAATATAAGGCAAGAAAATGTTAAACAAAGTTTTGGCGTACAATTTCCGTATCCTTTATATGCTTGTTGTCTTCCCCCGGGGGGGCCCCCCCCCCCCCCCCCGCCCCCGGACTTTACAGTTGTATATGACCCTTTTAAAAATTTCTGCCCTAATATTTTAAATCTACAAATCTCTGATCTAACTAATTCTAAGGATCAAGCTAAAAGTAGAGTGTCTCTGTGAAAAAAAGGAATAATTTCGCGGCTGTTTCTGACTGTTTGGACAGAGCGCCGTCTTCTTGAGACGCTAAACACAATGTCTGAACGGGAAGGGTGTTCTTGAAAAACGGGTCATGTGTTTTTTCGCAATCGAAAACCTACAATCCCAGTCATGAGTCGCACAACATCTGCCCACTTATTTCTGTAAGTGATTTGTGGCCCCCCAAAATGACAGGAAGCGCTTAAAATGGCGCAATATAAGTTTAGCACAAGTTTTCCCCAAAAATTATGGTGATAAAAAAAAACCCGATAAGGTAAATACCGTCCCGATTTCAACTTTGTCGTAATAATGCTCAAAACTATTCCCACGTTCCCCCCCAAAATGCCCGGTGGAACAACTCAGCGTTTGTGAAGCAGTAGCGTGAAAAGTACCGTAGCGCAGCAGAGGAAAAGGTGGAAAAAGCCTAAAGGGTGACCTTTGGCAACTTTTTTTACCACCTCCCAACGCATGCAAAAAGGGGCACACATCCAAGCACGAGACCAGCTTAAGTCTGGTGAAAACTATTGGTCTAACCCCGATTTTTTTGGATGGTTCGGATCCAAAAAAATTTCGGGGTATAAAAAGGGCGAATGGCCGAGTCGCTCGCCAGCCTAGAGGTGTTGTCCTGCCCACAGCCGCTTTCTATCTAAGCGGACCTTCGCACAGCTAGAGGAGTCATTAGACTAAGCATCGGCTTTCCAAGATAATTGGATCTTTTGACTTTCATAAGATGAATCGGCTGGATTTGATGATGTTGTGGCCCCAAATTCCCGAGGTCACGTTTAAGTTCCCAGTCAAATTCACATTCCTCTTAAACAAAAAATTCCTTTGAAAATTTTTTTTTTTAAAATGTAATTTTTTTCTGAAAATTTTTATGTTTGGTTTCCCCCAACAGTTATTTTGTGGTTTTGCTGTGAGCAGACTGTAAAGACAGCGGGTTTCATGACAACACCGTTTCCATTTACTCCTTTTCTTTAGAAGTTTTCGCATTGTCAAGGTTTTGGGGTTCTGTTGCGTGAGCTCAGCATATTTTGGTTTTTGGAACAGAATGTGGTTTAAGTGGCATTTCTCCCTCACAATTTTAACAGTGGGAAAAGTCATTTTTTTTTTTTTGGGGTCATGCTGCTTTAAAATGCGCAACACTACGGGTCCATTCTAAAAATGTTGTTTCTAACAGAATTTGTTCTTCACAATTGTAAAAAGTGGTAAGGGAGTTTGAATTTTGGGGGGTTTTGCTGTGACAGCGCTTTACTAAGGTCCTATTATAAAAAAAATTTGTTTCAACAGACATTTGTTCTTCACAATTGCAAAGGGGCTCAAGGGTCATTTTTGAATTTTTGGGGGCATTTTGCTGGAATGCAGCTATATACAGGTCCTATTATAAAAAAATTTGTTTCAAACGATTTTTGTTCTTTAAATTGTCAAAGTGGTCTGGGTCATGTTTGAATTTTTGGGGGCTTTTGTGTGCATGCAGCTAGATACAGGTCCTTTTGTAAAAAATTGGTTTTCTCAGAATTTTTTCTTCACAATTGTAAAGAGAGTTTTAAGGGGGTGGGCTGTCGAAACAGGTAGGTGGGACAGTTAATGGAAATATTGAATGACTTTTTTTTTGAGACTTTAATTTTGCTATAAACCCCTGCATTGAGACACCCATTTAATACAAAAAAAAAAAGAGAAAAAGACATGGTGGGTTTCCATTCCTTTTTTTAAAAAGGTGTTTTTTTAAAATTAAATACAAAAAAAACTTGAATGTAAAAAAAAAGCGGGTTTAAAAAAAAATTTCCCCTTAAAATTTTTAAAATATGGGGGTTTACGGGAAAAAGATTTAACCAGATGTAGGTTATTCGGGGTTATGGAGTTTGGGAGGGAAACAAGAGAACAAAGAACGGAGCCAATTTCCCCGGGCACGTTGATTTAAAAATAAGAAAAAAAAAGCCAAAAAAAAAGGGCACCGGGGTTGGAACAGGAGCTTTTTAACCACCAGTTTTTCCCAAAGTAAAGCTAAATTTGGTCCCCCACTAAATAGGGAAAGGGGAAAGGGCGCTACCAGGTCTTAACTTTGTATGGGGAAGGTGGGGTCTACTCACACTTCCGCCTTTTGCTTCAGCAAAACTGCTTTTTTTTGTGGGGTATAAGGGCATTTTTACCCGGGGTTAAAATGGGGATGACGATGCCGGGTTTGGGCTCTCACCGAAACCCCTGTAAGGGGCCCCTGGCAGCTGGACCCCCGTTTTAAAAAGTTGGCTGAGGGCCCCAAGCACTAGCTCTAAACTTTTTGGGGCTTTTCGGGGAAAAGCTTCAAAATTTTCAAAAAAAAATCAGTTTTTAAAAAAAAGGGATTCTGTGAGTTAAGTGGGTTCAAAAAGGGGCCCCAGGGCCGGAAAAAAATTGGGCAAAAAATTTGGGTTTAAAATTTTTTGGGGGCTGGAGTCCCTAGGGGCCCCGGTTTTCCGTTTCATTTGATCCCCCAGGGAAAGTCTGTCCCAAAATCACTGAAAAAAGGATTTTGGGAAAAATAAAAACCATTGAATTGTTTTTGGCTGAATCACTTCAAGAAGGGGGGGGGGCCAGGAGGGGGCAAAAGGGGGGGGGGGGGGGTTCTCCTTCCCCCAAAAAAAAGAAGTGTTTTGGGGATAATTAGGCTTTTTTTTTATTTTATGGGGTGTGGGGAAAATTTTAAACACTCTAAAAGTGAAAAAAAATCCCTTTTAAAAAATTGCAGGGAAAGGGGGTGTATGTTTTATGTTATCACATTTGGAAAAAAAAGCAAAATGTTTAATTTAATAAAAAACTATAAAAAAAACTTCCAAAATTTAAATTCTGTAAACAAATGTCAGTTACCAAAAAAAATTTAAAAAGGGGACATTTATTGTACAAAATGGGCATAGTGCACTTTGTGATCTGGGGGTTTCAAAAGGTTTGGGGGGTTTTTTGTGGGGCCCCGGGGACAGGTATAGTTTTATTTTCCAGGGGAAACTAAAATGGTGGTTTAAAAGTTTCCCTTTTTTCCCGGGGCACTTTTTAAATGGGGGGGGTCATGCAGGTTTGGGGCTAAATGCTGGGGCCCCGGGGAAAGGTATAGTAAATTGTCCTTTTGAAAACTAAAATGGGGGTTTTTAAAAAGACCCCTTTTTCCCCAGCATTTTTTTAATTTTGGGGGGTAAGAAGGTTTAATGGTCTACTGCGGTTCAGGGACATTTTTTTGTAAGGGGCCAGTTCAATTTAAAATGGTGGGTTCAAAAAAACCCCTTTTTTCCCCAGCACTTTTTAAATCTGTGGGTCAGAGGGTTTTAATGGTCATTTTTGCGGGTACGGGGACAGATATATTTAAATTTGTCCAGTTCAACTAAAATTTGGTGGTTGAAAGACCCCTTTTTTCCCGGCATTTTTTAAATGGGGGGGTTTCTTTGCGGGTTTTGGGGGGCTCATGCTGCTTTTCCAGGACAGGGATTTTTTGCCCGGGTTCAAAGAAAAATGAGGGTTTTAAATTTCATACTGCTTCGGCATTTTTTAATTTTTGGGGGGTCATGAAGGTTTAAGGGTCATGTTTGTGGTGCAAGCCCGGATAGTGAAGGGTCTGTGATTTTTTTTCTTTTGGTTTTTTTAAAAACCCTTTAAGTGTGTTCCCTAAGATGTAGCACGTATCCATTTGATTTGTTGTGGACCCTAATTCCGCTTCCCACCCCCTTTTTGGGGTTTTTAAAAATTTAAGGTTTGTTTTTCCCTCTCCATAGATTTTTAATGGTCATCGGCGTTAATCTATTATCGACTATCGGATTTCTTTTTGAAAATTTTAGTTTATCAAATTTCAAACCCGTTAAACGATAGTCAATGTAATCCCCTTACCCACAGTTATTATGGGGGGCAGAGCTGTCGGGCTCCCCCCCAGGCTGCAAAAGTCCTTGGAACCAAAAACCCCTTCATTGCTGGAAAGAAATTTATCCCATTACGTCGAACTAAAAAATTTAAATGTGGGGAATGCCGCTGCCCCCCCCCCCATTTCCCCCCCCTCTTTTTATTTAGAAAAGAGGGGGAGAACAGGTGCAAAGGCGTGTTCCCTTGGTGTGTTGGGAAAAGGGACAGTATAAGGCTGTGTTATATGGGGGAAAAAAATAGTAAAATTAGCAGCTATGGGATCAGTAATTCCCCAGATCCTTCCCCAGAGGGGGTGAGCAAAGGGTTTTTAGAGAGGCTCGGAGCCTTTTTTTTAAAGTTTACAGGTCCCTTGAAAGGGGTGGGGATTTGTTTATTTTCCCCAAAATTTTTTTAACACAGTCAGGGGGTTTAAAAAGGCAGGAAATCAGGCGGGCCAAATTTCACCCCAACCCGGGCAGGCTTTGTTTCCAAATTTTGGAGGTTTTTTGTCCCAACTTGGGCCTGAATAAAATATCAGGCAACCAATCACAGAAAAGGGGGTGGGGGTTTTTAAAACCACTTTCGGGCCAGAAACGTTGATGAACAGAATAGCTTTTTCTTTATTTTAGGTAGTTCTGACATTACCCAGAAATATTTTTGGATCCTTGTCCTGTAGTAATATGAATTCTGCCCAATTGGTCCCACATCAGAAGAATGGGGTTTTTTAATTTATGGGACATAGAAACCCCATAGCCTGCTGTGGGCCCCAAGGGTTTTGAAGGGGCCCTTTCCCTTGACACAAGAATATTCTCTTTTTTGGGGGGAAACCCAAATGGGCTCTCAGGTTTCCCCTACTATGTGGTTTTCTCTGAAAACATTTTAAACTGTTTTTTATTGTTACTTGTGCTGCTTTTTCGTCTTTGTTTTTAATTGGGGGGGGGCCCCCATTCTTTTGCTGTGGGACCCTCTGAATTGTAGTTATGCCCCTGAAAACGTGGGATTCTTTGGGCGGGGCATAAAATATTGCGTTTAAAACTTTTTTAAATCTGGGCGGAAGTACCATGTGAAAGGTTGCCGACTTTTAGACCCAAGAGGTGGGCCACATGTGGGGCCAATGTATAAAAAAATGTCTAGGTCTTAAATCATTTTGGGGTTGCCCAGGGAAAATTTTAATCAGAGTGCCCCCCCCTCATTTAAATTTGTGCTCGGGAAATAAAGAAAAGGGCGCTTTTGATTGGTTTTCCCCCCCTAGGGGAAAACCAAGGGAATTTTGACCTAGATAGTCTTCAAAAATGGGTCTTGGGGGTCACACACGGGAAAAAAAAAAATTTTTGAAAATTTAAAGACATAAAAAAAAACCCTGAATTATGTCCCAAAAAGATGTAAAATTTGGTTCTTTAAAGTCCCATAACTTTACTTTCAATCTTTGTGGGTTCCACTGGAGGTGTCTTTTGGCCCCAAAACCAACTCTTTTTGTATTTTTTTTTTGCACCCAAAAAAAAGTGGCTTTTTTCCCTGTAATTAAAACCGGGTCAAACTTTCAAAAGTTTCTTTTTACGATAAAATTGGAAACTTTTGCTAAAAAATAATCTGGATTAAAAGGGAAAAGGCCCTATCATCCCAAAATGTTGTTTTATCAAAAAATTTTGCCATCTGAATTTTGAAAGGTACGTTGCCAATAATTGTTCAGTTTTCCCCAAGGGGGTTCCCTTCAGATTGACAGGTGAGTGAATGACGGAACCCCGGGGAACTCCCCCGGCTCCTAAGGATTAAAACCCAAAAAAAAAAACCCAAGCTTTCCACATGGTTTTAAGTTGTCGGCTTTATGCAGTTGAAGAGGCCCATTTTTGCAAGCATTTTAAAAAATTTAATTTCTTTAATGGAAAAACATTTTAAAAAACTTACATGTACATAGCAAATGTGAAAGTCCATAGAATATGGAGTACAACCACCATTGACAGAGTAGCACTATGTCATGCCTGAAATAGTACAGACCGATGCGTTTCGATATATGAATATCTTAGTCTTGGTCTAACGTGTGTTTCTACATTGGAGCCTTTTATATCCGGGTGGATGTTACATGGCGCAACCACTGATTGAGTCAGTTTGTTAACTCCATATCTCCCAGTGTATACATCAATGTAAATATGTACATAGTATAAAAAACCTACAACAACGAGGTATAAAACAAAATAAAAACATTATAGGAAATGTGCACATATATTTCGGCAGATAAGTAAATATATAGAAGTTTATCGGAGACTAAATAAATGGATACATTAAAGATGGATTAATTTGTAAATAGGTTAATACTTTAGTAATGATATAGAATGTCATATTTGATGTTCAGACCCCGGGGATGTCTGATTTGTAAAGTAAAAATCCACTTGGCTTCATTCCTTAATAGTACATCAGGGTGTTTCCAACCTCTCCGGGGGAACACTCTCTGGATACCCATCACATGGGAAAAAGCTGGTGTCGCCTGAATGTATCTCTATGAAATGCTTGGATACGGCTGACATATCATGTCTCCATGTATCCTCTTTTGCATCTGATAGGTGGCGTCTAAACTTGTTGCTGACTTCCATGTAGTGACATGTTGTACATATGGTATGCCCACATTTATAAGAGCCCTTAAATTGAAGCCATGTCTTAGCTGTTTGTCCAGGGCTAATATAAAGGCTTGGAGAGATAATAGATCCCACATTGCTGGCTTTTTTTGGGACAAATCTTACTCCTTTGTCAATAATAGTCCTCAGTTGAGGATGTACTCTTAGCATGGGCAGATGTTTTTTAATAATTCCCACTATTTTTTTAAAATGAGGCGAATAGGTAGTGCTAAAGGTGGTACCTGTGAATGTTTGACCCACTTTGTTTTTATGGTATTGTGATGTATCATATATTAGTCTTTGTCTTGATAGCTGTTCAACTTTTTTTATGCTCTGTTGTAGTATGTTATCTGAGTATCCTCGTTGTTTCAATTTACTTATAACCTTACTTTGTTGCATCAGGAACTCTTTTTCCCCACTGCAATTTCGTTTGGTTCGTATTAACTCACCAGTGGGTATATTATTGATAACATGCTCTGGATGACATGATGTGGCATGCAAAGTTGAATTTAAAGAAGAAGGTTTGACGCATGGTTTAATCTGTACTATTTGGTTTGAAATACCCTGCAATGTCACATCTAAAAAGTTCACATTGTCATGGCTTATAGAATGAGTGAATTTAAGATTCATAGGGTAATAATTGATGTACTGTACAAATTCCAGAGCCATGTTAGAGGGGCCCTCCCATATCAGGAGGAGATCGTCTATATATCTTCTGTACCACCTGATATGGGAGGCAAAGTTGTTATTGTCAGAAAACAAATACCGTTCTTCCCACATCACCATAAATATATTGGCCAGCGAGGGGGAGAACTTGGCCCCCATTGATGCACCTTTCAACTGTAAAAAGAATTCTTTATTGAATGAAAAAAAAATATGTGTTAAGAGAAATTCTACCACTAGAACAAGAAACTCATTAAGCTTGGGGTCGTATGTACTATATTTTTCAAGAAATTTACCCAATGCTACCAACGATAGGTCATGTGGCATAGATGGATACAATTCTGTTACGTCACAAGTAAGCCACATGAAATTGTGTTGCCATTGTATTTGTTCCATAATGCCAACAACTTGCTTGGTATCACGTAGAAAGCCTGGAATTAATGTGATGAGAGGTTGCAATAGGTTATCTACCCATGCACCTATCTTTTCACTAAACGAACCTATACCACTTACTATAGGCCGCAGCGGAGGTGGAAACTTTCCTTTGTGCACCTTCGGAAGAGAGTGTACAATAGGGGTTTTAGGAAACTCTACATATAATTTTTCTGCCATATTAGATGATAATACTCCCATGTGAGTCCCTTCCGTCAAAAGTTTTTTCAATGACTCTTGGAAGGTTTTAGTAGGATCTCCTGTTAATCTGCGATAAATATCGGGATCACCTAGCATCTCCAAATTTAGTTTTTCGTATAGACCGGAGTCGAGGACCACAACGGCTCCCCCCTTATCCGCCATTTTGACTATAATTGACTTATCCTCCTTCAGATGTTTAAGGGCCATAAACTCCTGACTACTTAAATTTTTGTTTTTTCTCTTACCCTGTAGTGATGTTGCAAGTTTAAAAAAATTTCTTGTTAATTTTTCTCTTAAAAAGAACCCAATATTTTGGGGGGGGGAAATTTAAAACGGGATAAAAACCTGGGATTAGGAAGGAAAAAATTTTTTTGGGGTTTCAAAAAAAATCGTACCCCCTTCTCCCCTTTTAGAACTTCGTAGATTTAAAAAGGGCCCTTTAATTTCCCCTGAGTTCTCGGGGTTGGGTTTATTTCCCTCTCTAGGTTAATGTTAACCTTTCATTATAACATACATTTGCTGGAATTTTCTTGTTCTCCCTTTCCCCTAAAAAAAAAGGGGATTTTTTATGGTTAACGACCTACCCCAAACGGGTATATATCGTTTATGGTTTTCAAAAACATCCAAAAGGTATTTTTTTGGGCGCAAATTTTCCATACCAGGGGATATACCCGAATGTCCATTTGGGAGGGGTATGTTTTGCGGGAAAAGTTAAATCCCGGGTTCTCATTCCCGGGTCGATAATTCCCCACTTTCCCTTTCTTGTGTTCCGTCCCGCTTTTCTGGGCCCTTTTTGTAAAAAAGGGGAAAATTGCATGTTATTCAGGAAAAGATCGAGGGGGTTAATTCGGGTTTTTTTAGCCCGTTTTTAAAAAAATTAGGGGGAATTGGTGTTATAAGAAAAGCCTTTCCAAACGGGGAAAGGGAAAAAAGACTGTTCAGCAGCAGATTCTATTTAAAAAAAGCTTACATGTCTGTCAGCATCTTTATGGGGGTTTTTGTTGTTTGGAATTGTTTGGGGTTTTGCGGTGGACTATCCATGTTAAATTTCTCCTCGACTATAGTCGCCCATTCTCTATCAAATTTTGATTTTTTTTTTTTCATGATGTATTCCCCCGTTGTTAATGTGGTGTCATGATATTATTGATTCAATATTTCCGGTGTATTTGAGATTCAAAAAGGTTTTTCTAGAGCCTCAATTTTTTTTGAGTTCATCTAGTTTTTGTTCTCATTTTGGAAAATTTAAATTTCCATAAGTTTTTTGAATTTTTAAGAAAAATATTTGAGGCATCAGTAAATTCCTGGGGGAAGACCGATGTAACTTTTTTAAAACGGATTTTTAACCCCCTTGGGTTTCATTTCTTTCATCATTAATTGCTGAGTGTGGTTTGATCCCCCAATTCTAGTCTCCTTTTTCTTAAGTGATTCTAATTTTAAAAAAATGTTTTTTGATCACTGTGTGCCCTTGTGGGGTTGGCTTTTAAATGCGTTAAAAAAAGTTTTCCCCTTTAGACAAACTTTCGTTCCCTACTCAATATTTGAAGTGGAAATCTGAAAACAATAGTAGCAAAATTTAAAGTCCCGTTTTAAAAAGCCCAAAGGGGAAGCACGAAACAAGAGAGTTCTATAATAGAAGTACTTGCCAATAATTGTTCAGCTTCTCCACGGGTTCCTTCAGATTGCACAGGTGAGTGAATGCACCGAAAGCCGGGAACTCCACCGGCTCACTAAGGATTAGAACTCAAAAAAAAACCAGCACCACATGGAATAAGTGTCGGGTGAATGCATTGAAGAGGCACTTTTGCAAGCAGTTTAAAATTTCATATCTTTAATGGAAAACATGTTAAAACTTAAAATGTACGTAGCAAATGTGAAAGTCCATAGAATATGGAGCACAACCACCATTGACAGGGTAGCACTATGTCATGCCTGAAATAGTACAGACCGATGCGTTTCGATATATGAATATCTGATATGGGAGGGCCCCTGATATGGGAGAGCCCCTCTAACATGGCTCTGGAATTTGTACAGTACATCAATAATAACCCTATGAATCATAAATTCACTCATTCTATAAGCCATGACAATGTGAATTTTTTAGATGTGACATTGCAGGGTATTTCAAACCAAATAGTACAGATTAAACCAACGTCAAACCTTCTTCTTTAAATTCAACTTTGCATGCCACATCATGTCATCCAGAACATGTTATAAATTTAATTATACCCACTGGTGATTTAAATATGAACCAAACGAAATTCCCATGGGGAAAAAGGGGTTCCTGATGCAACAAAGTTAAGGTTAAAAAGTAAATTGAAAAAACGAGGATACTCAGATAACTTTACTACAACAGAGCATAAAAAAAGTTGAACAGATAAAAGACAAAGACCTATATATGATACATCACAATCCCATAAAAAACAAAGTGGGTCAAACATTCACAGGTACCCACCTTTAGCATACATTATTCGCCTCAGTTTAAAAAAATAGTGGAATTATTAAAAAACATCTGCCCATGCTAAGAGTACATCTAAAATGAGGACTATTTATGACAAAGGAGTAAGATTTGTCCCAAAAAAAGCCAGCAATGTGGGATCTTTATCTCTCCAAGCCTTTATATTAGCCTGGACAAACAGCTAAGGGCATGGCTTGAATTTAAGGGTCTTATAAATGTGGGCATACATATGTAAACATGTCAAACATGGAAGTCAGCAACAAGTTTAAATCATTTGTTACTGGGAAAACTACAACATATACCAATATTTTTAATTGTAATTCCCCAAAAATGTAATATATTTAATCTGGTGTGAAAATTTGCCAAGTACAATATGTGGGATGTACGGGCTAATACCTAAAAACCCGTATTAGACGCCACCTATCAGATGCAAAAAAGAATACAATGGAGACATGATATGTCAGCCGTAAACCAAAGCATTTCATAGAGATACATTCAGGCGACACCAGCTCTTTCCATGTGATGGGTATCCAAAAGAGTGTTCCCCCGGGGAGAGGTGGGAACCCCGTGATGTACTATTAAGGAATGAAGCCAAGTGGATTTTTACTTTACAAACCAGACATCCCCGGGGTCTGAACATCAAATATGACATTCTATATCATTACTAAAGTATTAACCTATTTACAAATTAATCCATCTTTAAATGTATCCATTTATTTAAATCTCCGATAAACTTCTATATATTTATTATCTGCCGAAATATTGTGCAATTTCCTATAATGTTTTTATTTTGTTCTATAACTCTTTGTTGTAGGGTTTTTTATTCATGTACATATTTACAATTTGATTATACACTGGGAGATATGGGGTTAACCAAAACTGACATCAATCAGTGTTGCGCCACGTAACATCCGCCCGGTATAATAAAAGGCTCCAATGTAGAAACACACGTTAGACCAAGACTAAGAATATTCATATATCGAAACGCGTCGGTCTGTACTATTTCAGGCATGACATAGTGCTACCCTGTCAATGGTGGTTGTGCTCCATATTCTATGGACTTTCACATTTGCTACGTACATGTAAGTTTTTAACATGTTTTCCATTAAAGATATGAAATTTTAAACTGCTTGCAAAAGTGCCTCTTCAACTGCATATCAGCCAACAACTTATTCGCATGTGGATGCTGGTTTTGTTTGATGCTTCTGATTTTGTAGTGGTCTTTGGTCCGCTACACATCTTGTTTCATAGTTTGTAAGGCCGAAAAAAGACAAGACGTCATCCATTCAGCCGTTGTGCTAAGGATGTTGATCCAGAGGAAAGCAAAAAAAGACCCATGAGGTAGAAGCCAATTGTCCTCATTTTAGGGAAAAATTCCTTCCCGACTCAAATTCTGGCAATCGGAAAAATCCCTGATCAATGACTCCCTCACCAGAATCCTACAGACATTATAACCTGTTTATATACTATTACCGCTCCAGAAATGCATCCAAACCCTTTTTGAACTCGTGATATTAAATTAAACCATGACAAGGTCCCCTGGCAGAGAATTCCACAAGCCTCAATTGCTCGTACAGTACAGAATCCCTATCTATGTTATGTAGAAAACTTTCGTTTCCTCTAGGACGTAGAGGATGCCCCCTTGTTCTAGATAACATGCCCTTGTACTAAATAAATCGTGGAAGAGATCTCTATATTGACCTCAATGTATTTAAACAAATTTTATGTCCCCCAAAGCCCGTCTCTTCTCTAAACTAAATAACCCCTAATCTTGCTAATCTTTCTGGTATTGAGTATCCAGGCAGTCCCCTTTTATATTTTTGTTGCCCGCCTTTGTACCTGTTCAAGCTCTACAATGTCTTTCCTGTGCACTGGTGCCCATACGGAAGCCAATATTTCCATGTGTGGTCACCGTGAAATTGTTATAAATGGTGAGAATGATTTCTCATCATTTGCTTTCTATGCCCCTATTTAATGCACCCCGTGATCCTAATTTGACCTGGCATCTGCTTCTGACACTGGCTGCATACAACTAAGTTTATTAGTCCACCATATTCCCAAGTCCTTCTCCCATGTCACTTTTTATAACCCCAAACATTTTTCCATTTAACATGTAGTCATGTAATGGATTTTTCCATCCCTATGTGCCTAACCTTGCAATTTAACCTGTATTAAACCTCAACTGCATTTCCCTGCCCTAGGCCCTCCAACTTATCAGATCCCTTTAAATAAAACATTAATCCTCTATTGTTGTTGATTACATTACAGAGCTTCAGTATCGTCTGCAAAGGTCGATATCTACTGGTAATCCCTGTGTAATGATCATTAAAGAAAAATGTTGAAGAGGATAGGGCCCAATACTGAACCTTGTGGTACCCCACTAGTAACAGCGATCCAGTCTGAGTATGTACCATTACTTACTACCCTTTGTTTTATTTAAACATTCTTTTATTAAAGAATTGAGCAGTTGACAAATAATACAAACTGAAAGATATCAATAAAAACAAAAGAAGAACGAACTGTCACAAAATGACAGTTAACTGAATAACCGATAATAAACAATCGTGAATAATTCGGACATAAACAAATACATTTTGTTGAATAATAATAATAACATGCTGTTATGAGATAGAACAAAATAATTATTGTACTACAGTAGATGCAACAGTAACCTAGAAGATAACCATAGATTCCAAAGAGATTTTCTCTTATTACAGACATAAGGAGGGTCAATTAACTTATTTTCACAGGAACAATTGAGATTAATAATTCTTCCTGATAACCTCAATTATAGAGGGGGGGCTTAGTTTTTCTTTGCCATTTGAATGCAATAGCTGTTCTGGGCTGCTATAAGATTGTGAAAAAGAATTGGTGCGGAGGAGTGTGATGGAAGTCACATAAACAAATAACAAAAACCCAAGTCAGGATTCAAAGTAAAAGGAAGATTAGTAATTCTGAGAGAAGATTAAGAGACTGAATTTCCAAAATTTTTGAATGAACTGGACCAACCCCCAACCAGACATGTAGCATGGTGCCTTTTTGACCGCACCTCTTTCAACATTGATCTGAGGATCCAGGGACATCTTAGCGAACCTTGAGGGGGGTAATACGCACCGTAGGTGATCTTAATCATGGTTTCTTTATGTTTATTCACCTCGATTAAAGAAGTGAAGAGATGGTTAGTGCTTTTGTCCATTGATCCTATAGAGAAATTGGGAGGATAACTCTCCTTTTCCCATTTCAACATAGTCGGGAACTTGGAAGGTGGTCTCTTTTATGCCAAAATTGTGTGGTATGATTATAGAAAGGCAATTTTCGAAGCCTTTTTTTTGCAAAGAGAAAGTTGTGGAAATCAGGAAGTGTTGGGTGAGGTGTCCTGGCCATTTATAGTTTGGGATCCAATGTACTTATTTGCAGGAACAGATAAAAAGTTGAGCTAGGCAGAGAAAAAGAAATATAGAGAATGTGTAAATGAGAAGAGGTATTCATCCTGAAACAGTTGGTGTCAATTGTGAGGATACCATTCTTCAGCATTGATTTAAATGTAAGGGAATCATTCCAGCATTTTAAGAGATTTACGTATAAATCACCTATACGAAGGAATGATCCAATTGGTTATGTAGACGTAAGTAGACCAAAGTTTAAGTAAGTCTTGTTATTGACCTAAGTATGAAAGAGGTTGGCACAGGGCACCAAGTAATGAAGATTTAAGATGGTACTCTAGGGATAGGGTGAAAATGAATGAGAATTCTATTTGAGACCAGATGTTAGAATCAGAATTGGCGCCATAAGTGAAAGGCTTGCTCAAGCAAAATAGCCCACGTTGTAAGCAAGAAAATTTGGGCTGCTATTCCTCCCATCCTATTGCTGAGGAACTGAATGAAGGTCCTACGTTTGAACTCGGGGCTTTTTCCCCACACCATATAAAGGTAAGAGAAACAGCTTTTGGAATTAAGATACATTGCGGTAGTAATGAAGATAGGGAATTGCTCTGCAGATGTATATGTAGTTCTCGGTAGCAATGACAATTTTAAATGCATAAAATCTGCATCCAAGATTATGTTTAAAGGTTGCTAACCGTTTGCTTCGACTTCTAAATCAGACAAAAGGGAATAAAAATCAAATCAATAGTACCGTGAAGGGGAAAGAAGTGACTTTAAATACCTAAATAAATCGACTTCATCTTTCAGCATAGCTTGAAGTCAAAGGTTTTTAAAATGGCATTTTGAGATTTAGGATAATTTATCAGGAAGAATAGATGACATTGTGGTGGTTTTAGTTTGTAATAAGATATCATAGAAAATGTAAAAGGATATTTAGGAGTGTTAGGAATTGAGGATTGTGGAATTGAAACAATATAACATAAGTTCATTCTGCATATAGACTTAAATTTTATGGTTAGTCCTGGTATACTAGGAGACCAGATATACGTGGGTTACTTCTACTATGTTTCATCCAGGTGGCTCGACACACAAACATATTAGCGGGGAAAGTAGGACATCCATGACGGGTGCCGTTAGTTAGGTCAAAAGGGTAGGAATAAATGCCCCGAGTTTAGAACAGATGCTGAAGGTTTTTGTATAAAGGGCTGTGATTTGCATCCCAAATATAAAACCTATAACCCAAATTTGATCAAGACTCGTTTAATGTATGCCAGATAGACTCTATCGAAAGCTTTTTCAGCGCCAGTGACAAAAAGAAGCTACATATCTGTGTCGATGTCCTGCAAATTTCTAACCAAGTCCAGCAATCCGACGAGTTTGCCTCTCTGGCTTGCGGACCTTGGACAAATCCAGTTTGATCTTTATGTAATAGAGAATTGGGTAAAACAGTATTAAGATGGCGTGAAGCTAATATTTTTGCATAAATCTTAATGTCAGTATTCAATAAATGAGATTGGTCTATAGTTCGCAGTTTGTTGTCAGTAGGTTTACTGGTTCGGGATTGTTATTGTGAAGTGGCTAATAAGAGCTCCTTTGGGGATCACGGGAAGTGCAATATCATTTACCTAAGTTCAACTAAATGGGGAGAAAGAATTCTTAAACAAGCGATAATACTCGTCTATGTAATGGCCATCAGGTCCAGGGGCTTTATTGATTTTACTATGGAACAAATGCATGCTCAACCTCTGCTAAGGAATTGGTAATTTAGTTTTTCTAATGAGTGGGGGAAAAGAGTCCTTAAAGATATATAGGTGAGGAAATTATTAATTATCACAGTCTAGAGGGAGTCAGGAATATTTCTCAGATGACATGAAGATTAGAGAGAATCGGCGTAAAAGATGCAAATTGTTCAGCAATATCTAGTGGATATAAATGAGTTTATTACCTGAGGAGGAAGTCAGATTGGGTTATTCATAGATTAGCGTAGCTGAACTTTGATTCTTCTGGCTAGTAGTTATGTGGTCTGTCTCCTTGTGTGTAAAATTCCCATTTCATTTAGCGAGATTAAATACGTATTTTTGTAGATACAAAATACGTAAATCAATCCATACACGGAACTCAATTATTTCTGTTTTAGTCGGCGATGGTATTTAGCTTTAAAATACCGCCCAGTTTTTGATATTAAGTAAACAGGTTATAGAAGAGAGATTTGGTATTTCACTTTCTAGATCTACTAGCTAGTTGAACTAAGTGATACCACGAATAAATCCTTATGTCACACCATAAGCATTGAGGGAGGAAGAAGCAGGGGAGTATTTAAAGTGAAAAATAATCTTTACTTTGTTGATTTTAAATAGGTGACATTTCTGGATTATATGATGGAGAAAGTTGTTAGTCTCCAGAGGGTTTTTCTGAGGGTTTTGGTACGAAGTCTCAGGATCATATCTACTGGTGCATGATCAGACCAGGTAAATTGATCGATTGTCAGAGGAGAGAAGTTGTGATAGTAAAATATTATCATTAATGAAAAAGTCTATACGGAATGGCCCTGTTAAGGAGAAGGAAAAAAAGGTGTAAGTACTCTTTCTGGTGTATGCAAATAACGCCAGATATCGTGAAGCTCTTCTCTAGAAAGACATAGTAAAAGAATCAGGTGTATATATCCTCTCGATCTAGAGCGAGCTCTATGTCATATTTTACCCACAAAGTTTAAATCACCACATAACAATAAAGTCCGCCTTTTTTCTAAACGTTCTTACTGTGGAGAAGACTTTTTCGGATAAAAGGAATTTGTTTTTTCATTAGGCAGTATAGTGTAGACAAGAGTGTAAAGGTTTGGAATTAATTTCACAAATCAATATAATGTATCGACCTACTGGATCTATAATACTTTTGGTGTAAATTAAATGAGAATGAATTTCATGACTAAAATTGCGACGCCCCGCTTTCTTTTAGAGGCGATGTGAGTGGAAGATGAAGGGGAATTTACATTTTTTTTCCATCTATGTGCATCATGGGATAATAAATAGTTGTTCTCCTGTAAAACAAATAATATCATCTTTGATTTAGTGTACATCCCCCACAGCAAAGAGGCCGCTTAAGCGGGGATATTAATAAACCTTTCACATAGAAGGTACAAACTTTAACGACATAAAATGAGAAATATAAAAAGATGGAGACCGCAATTACATTAGTCAAGGAAAAGCTGAAAACGCTCAAGAGATGCCACAAAATTTGGTAAGCAGAGAAGAACATAACCACTATAAACATAGAAAAAGTTTTCAGAAAAAACTTGAAAATATAAAAACATAACATTACAAAGAAATTTAATTCCTTCAGGAGGAACACCCAAGGAGCAATTCCAGTCCTTGGGAACCTGTAAAACAAGAAAACGCTGAAAAGCAACAAAACGGAGCCAATCCTCTGCCAGTCATATTCGAGTTAGAATTAAGACGTAAAGGATACTGAAGAGGGTCGTCTGCAGGTTTTTTTGAACGAAGTCTGGATGTTTATCGACCAACAGAGGGTGATCATCTCAGGACGTGATGTTTTTTTATGGGGCTGGGCTGGAGTCACATGGAGCAAGCAGGTTCCAGCTCTTAGAATAGTACCAACTTCTTCTGGCGATTGCGGATATATGACGTTTCCTTCCTCTAGAGATATATAAGCTTGACCGGAAATTCCCCACAATAGAACAATCTCCTTGTCACAAGAATCTTGTGAAGTTTGGTAACTGTTTCCTCCGCCTCATCAACGTAATCATCTGCAGACATGTCAGGGAAAATTGCTATAGCTTGAAAGCTGCTCTGGTAGGGACCTCCAACTTTGCGGAGCGCAAACCGAAGGAAGTTCCTTCCTTTATATTAAAAAAGTGATGCGGAGCTATTGTGTCCCTTTGGACTATTGATGAGGTAAATTCCACGGCTGGGATTCTGTGGATCCCTGTCAATTAATGAGAACAAGTTATAGTGCTAGTGGGGAAGGGGTGAATTCCATGAGGTCTGTTAGTAAGCATTTAATTCATCATCATAACAGTTTCAGGAATACCTCAATTCTCACGTTTTTACGCCATGATCTTCCTTCAAGTTCCAAGGACTTTGTTTGGAGAGTACGTAAAAACCTCCTCCTCATAAAAGCACTATTGGCATCTATTAAGCAGTTAGGAGTTTTGCAAATTCTTCCCTTTTAGATTCATATGGTCTAGTTTCTTGTTGCTAGAGAGTGAAAATCCTGTTTTAAGTCATGACATCAATTTGCTTCAAGTCAGAGTGGAGTGTGGTGCGGAAGGAAGAGAAGAGCTGCTCGCAACGTAATAGTTGTATAGGGTTGCGCTTCAAGAGGGACTTGCTGATCGATATCCTACAGATTCCTCCCTGAGGAACAGGAGCGCGAGGGTGATGGATATTGTAAACCACTTTTAGTAGTGGTGCTTCTTCGTGCAGAATGAAGAAGCTAAAAAATTCAGAAGTTTGGCGGTTTGTTTCTCGGGTTTTCTTATTTGTGCCTCCATAAAGATTCCTTCTTCGTAATAGCGATCATGAAAAATGTTTCCTCCAAATAGTCTTGAGATATCGGAAGATGTGGAATATAAATGAATGCGACAACCCTTGTTGGATTGTTAGGTGGTTAATAAGTTAAAGGTACAACTCAAGGGTGAAATAGATTTCAGCTTATTCGGTGGCTACGAAGAGTTTACCAAGATGCTTTAAGATAGACCTCTACAAGTGTAGCAGTAGGTGGTTTGCACTGAGGAATAGATTTGTGCACTGGATGAAGAGGTAGCTTTTTGTTGTGAGTCAGTTTAATGTCACTGAGACAGTAATGAGGTAGCCATCGTATAATAAGGTATGTCCAAACACAGTTCAAAGTATAGCGACAGGTTTGAAGTAACAAAGCAAATATCCCCTGAGGAGTGCAGAATACTCCCTTTGTCCCAACTGAAAGCAGACAACTTCAGTACACAGGAAACCAGCTGACAGGATTCTTAATATGTCTAATAAGCAGACAGTGTCCTGAATCAACCTCAGTTTGATGGAGACTTATGTAAAGGTTATTAACTTCAGGCAGGTGGGTAATAGTAAGCTAGAGAGTCATAGAGTTATAGGTAACCACATGGTTTGTTGCAAATACAATAACAGTAATAGGGTATAGCTGTGAGAGCTCGCACTTTTGTATATAGACACAGTCTCAAGGAGCCTGACAAGACTGTCAGTGTCTGTTTAAAGCACTGGGGCCCCTCAGCACTGCAGTTATGACTGTTGTGAGAGTGCACTCTGATGTATTTCAGGGCCTGGTGAATTCAGCAGCAGTGGGAATAGATGATCTCTGGTAATCAGATTCTTGTATGCCCCAAACTTATGTACCAGCCTGTTGCTTGAACCCCATAGCAGATCAATAAATCTCAGTTATTGCAGCAGTAGAGTAGGAGGGTGAGATGTTGCCACATAGGGCCTTAACAAAGACACTGACTGTCAGTAATGGTGTGGACCCAGGGATATGGGCAGACCTCACCAAAGCCCATGGAGAAGTATGTGCCACGCAAATTCCCACAGCAGAGGCCCTTATATCTGCTGTTGCTCTTGCTGCTTCATGACATGTTCCGTTGCAGGCAGAGGAGGAAGCTTGATAATCTGCAGCATGCCTCTTGATGAAAAACTCTGGTAATCTCTAGGATTGTTGATTGTAGATGGGCTCTTTTTTTGCTCAGTTTCTTCTTAACTGAATCAGAGAGGCCAGACTGGTGCCAAAAAGAACTGGATATGTGGGCTTATTTGAGCAATTTGGACTGGCTTCAAGAGGAGTCTCACAGAGCTGCGAGGTGAGTGAGCGAGCGTGCGAGACAGTGCCATCCAGCACGCCCCCTACCCTTTTTTTCTATCAGTGAGCCAGTAATGCTTACCCACTATGCACCCATTTCCCCCAGTCCAAGCACTACTCATTTATTTACCAACCTTTTATTGTTGGCAACTAGTATCAAATGCTTTAGAAAAATCTAGATATATGACTTATTGTTGTAAGAGTTCTCAAAAGTTTTCACATGTCTTTTGATAATTGCTTTTTTGTCATTATGATAACAATATATTCTGGACATCCTGTGAAACTGTCCAAATCCTGACCTAGAGAGTATTGTAATACACGCTGATCCAACACTGGTTATACAAAAAGAAAGGGTTTGAAAGTAAACTCCAAATTTGAGACACTTATAGGAATAGTTCGTATCTAATTTTAAACCATAATTTGGTTTCTGTGCTGCAGAGCAGCTGTCTTTGATGTTCTAGAAAAAAACCTGGTTAAAATCAGAAATTCATATTATTGCTATGTGTGAAGTTAAAAATTTATATGATTCTTTGTTTTTAACTTACTTTCGAACCATTACATTTTTTTTGCTGTTCATAGAACTATGTTAATGTTAAAAATAAGTAAAAAAAAAATAAGTATAAGTATTTTAAAAATTCTGACTTTTATTGTACGTTTACATCAAAGTGTTGGCATGGTATATGGAATGGGCTCAGTTGCTGAACTTATCACTATATAGTGAGTAACGGAAAATAATTATCTGGAGACAATTCTGATCCTTGCTGTGTAACCACTTAGGTGTCAGTGCCAGTGTGACCACAACATCTAAGCTATGTCAGTCTGTCAATCATGGCGTGTATCATGAGGTATTAAGTGGTTGACATGTCCGCCACGGGCCCTACTAAAAATCAGTAATTGCACACTAATACTGTCACGGTTCACACCGCGGCCCCTGCCATGGACCGTCGCCGTGTCCGTGCCTGCCATTTCAGCTCTTTTGGCTCATGTGGGCTGTATTCTCAGTTGGCCTGTATTCCCCTGCTCTGCTGCGAGTGCTCCTTGTAAAACTTACTCCACCTACACTCGCCCTCCTGCCCTCCTGGGTCCTGAGTGCACACTGTGCCTCCTTGTGGCGCCGGGCGGCAGCTTCTTTTCTTAAAGGAGTCCTCTGTCCTTTGCACCTTTCTCTTGACCTATGACCTCTGGCTATTAGAGGAAGTTCCTGTCTGTGCTCCTGGGTCAGTCCATTATTTGTGGCAGAGTTGCTGTGTCCATCTCTGAGCTCCTGCCAGCAACTCTGGATTTTAACCCCTAGTTTTGCAGGTTCAGTTCCTGGCCCACAGAGCTCCTGACCATATTCTGTCCATCTTCTGCTGTCCTGTATCTGCTGTCCTGTCCTGCTGTACTCCTGCCATGATCCCTTTCCGTGTACCTGCTGTGTTACCTGACCTGTTCTGCCGTGACCTGATTTTGTGTACGATCATAATCCAGCTTCTATGTTCCTGTTCCTAACCACTCACCTGTTGTTAACTGTTCTGCACCTCGGCTTTCACTGCAGGTAGCCACGTCAGGGCAAGCGACCTGTGGATCCCGCAGCTAGTCCGTCCCGCATTGCAGTGGCTCTGGTTGAAGACCAAGGGCCCCCTTTAGACTCTGCTTCCAGCGTGGTCCTCCATATACCATCTCGCCTGCGGTGACCACAGTGGATCCATACCCGGATGTCAGCGGTTGGCGCTTCAACGTATGCTGTTGTCGCCACATTCGTTACAGAATGGTCTGACCATGGATCCCACCGTGGTGACCTCGTCTAAATTTTTTCTGCTGTGTTACCTGCTGTCATGTCTGTCTCTGTCTGTTCTGCTGGCTCATGGTCGCCAAGTGTCTGTTTGTCCCCTTGCTCATGGTTTCGCCCAAGTGTCTGTCTGTCCCGCTGGCTCAATTGGTTCACCCAGAGTTGTCAGTCTGTCCCGCTGGCTCATGGTTCCACCCACAGCATCCGTTGCCTAGCTCATGGTCACGCCCAGAACGTCTGTACACGTTTTGTTGCTTTCCCGCCCTGGGTCCCCTCCCTTTCTTGCCTGGTGCCCCGTTTGTTTCCCCCCCATGCACCTCCTTATCTAGTGTTTTCCTATACTGCTATCGATACAGCCCGTACCTGGTTTTTTGGGGTTGCCCCCGTAGAGGTCGCGGGCCCTACCTATGTGGAATATATCATTCAGTGATTATGGAGTGGCTTTGATGGGGGTAACAGTGTATCACGGTTCACACCACGTTGCCCTGCCATGGACCGTCGCCGTGCCGTGCCTGCCATTTCTGCGCTTATTGGCACCCTGTGCTGGGGTCATCAGCCTCCTGCTTCCCTGCTGCGGTCCCTAGAAGGAAAAAACCTCCGCTCCCCTGGCGTTGATCCTCCATATATCATCCTGCCTGCGGTGACCCACAGTGGATCCACACCCAGAGTCAGCAGTTTTGGCCGACTTCCAACGAATGCAGTTATTCACCTGCAATCTGGTTATAAATACAAACCAACATAATTAATATTGCTGATATGGATCAAAGTAAAAAAGTGAAAAGTGATCAGAAAATCAGATGTATCCCAAAGTGGCACTAGTAAATATTACAGATCACCTTTAGAAAAGCCCAAACACAGGTATGTGGTCAAAAATAAGTTATTGGCCTCAGAAAAAGGAGGTACTAAGCAAAAAAAAAAAATATTTATATATTTAAATAATAAAGCATATTAAATACTCTTTGTATTTGGTAACTCTGTGAAACATTCCTCCATCCACTGAGGACTAAATTTATTATTTATTTTATACCACAATTTTTTTAGTTTTATGTTTCACAGAACATTGTATCTACATTAAATACTACAACTTGTCTAACAAAATTAAGCCCTTATACAGCTATAAAAACAGACAATAAAAAAAAAATTATGGCTCTTAGAAGGTGGGGATAAAAACAATAGAGATGCTGTCAGCAAAGATCACAGTGTAAGAAATGGGTAAAACTCTGCAAAGAATAGTATCACATCATATATTAAAAAAAAAAAAAAACACAGTTGCATCAAAAATCCCAAACTTCCTTGTACTCTACAGGTGACTTTGCTTTTATTCTTTTTTTAGACTCTCCACTGATGTCTTTCCTGACCAGATGATACGTTTTATTTTTTGCTACCATACATTGAAACAATGAATAGGCACCTTGGTCGATTAAAGGAATAGCCGACTATTTATCAAAGCTAACACTATGCTGCTTTATTATTCTTGTCCATATGCCATTCTTCTTTCTAAATGTAGAGTTCTGTTTAAGGTATAATACTTTAATGCTTTAATGTTTGTAGTTGTCATTGCTGTATTAGAAAAAGCTCACAGTTATTCCTTTAATTGTTATATAACATTGCTTTTATCAAATTCTGCATCAATAACTCATATAGATACTTAGAGTATCATGTCATTCACACTGTATGCTCATTCATTTTTATTTGGTATGTAACACTTGTATGTGCAGCCTTTTCTGATTAATACTTTATAGACTTAATATAGATGTTTATAAATAATGTATATCTCCTTTTTTAGGATCAATATTCAGGACTTCTAGTTAAGCAAATATTTTTAACATTTGTTACTGTTCTTTCAGATGTGGATATAATTAATGTTAGTTTATAGTAGTTTTTCAAAGTTTTTGAATAATGTTTCCTATTTTTTTAAGTGTTCCATTGTCAAGAATTTTCTGAGGTTGCTCAACAATAAATGAGAGGTCATCCACATAAAAGGAACTGATAAATTATATACAATAACCTTACTAGCTCCTGCGAACCTGTGAAAATTTACCTCATCAAAGTTCTACCATCATATATATTTTCTTTTATGAAGTCCTACTTGCCAAAGAAAAAGCAATGAAGGCTGAAATATGGATATGTTGTCCAGCATTTCAGGCTCTGTTGTTCTATATGTGAAAATTATAGCTTTGTTATGGCAAAAATGTCACTGATTTGTTCATCTCTACTACAATGTGGAACTCATTGTGCTGGACCAACTCACTATAACTACCGACTACTCATCCTTATCAAGAGTTGTTGCTACAATTTGTCAAACATTTTGTGAAGGACTGACTGGCTGTTTTTCAGAAAGTTGTCTTAACATGGGAATAATCAATCGTTATTCCTCCTAAAATTCATGTGAAAGGACACATACTGTATCTAGCGAACAATTTGGGGTAATTAAAGATGTCAAATAGCACAATCTTTTTGATGCACCACCTATCAATGCATAGCAAAACCCTCTGTGTTTTTATCACAAGTACATGACCATGATACAATTTTTACTTTGTACAGCTTCTACAGACAAAGTTTTTCAACTTGTTTTACCTGTAGAAGACATGTGCTCAAAAACGGCACTACAATATTATGGCAATTTATGGTAAAACATAGGGGATCGACTTTGTTAGTTGACCATGCAAAAATAAAATGGTGTCATTTAGCACATGAGAGTACCCTTGTGTCTTAAATATGAAGAAATAAGTGATGCATTACTAAATTTACATATTCGAAAGAACCATGCACAGAGATTTACCTTCTTCTGAGGGCACGCTAAATTGTACAACTTATATGCCTCCTACTACTGACCATCCGCATTCTCTCTTTTAATACTTTTTCTCTTCTACTGTGGCACAAGTCAGTACTGATTTGTTTTGCTTCCCTCCTCAACTATCATGTCAAGAGAGGAATAACCCTCATCAGTGGTGGTTTCTCCTCATCTGGATTAACTTCATTCTATAGTAGCCTTGCCATGGTAACTACAGTAGAATGTAGTGTCCCAAGGCTGCTATCCTGCTGGGAGACTTTGGTCACTGAAACAGCTGCAAGAGTAGACGGTAACGAACATTGGTGTAGGGATCCACTGGACCACCGTAAGCGGTGGTGTAAGCCACATCAGGGAGTAGAGTCTAAAGGACCCCTGGTTTTCACCAGAGCCTGCCACAAGGTGAGTTGGGCTTGTTGTGTCAAGAGACCCTCAGGTTGCTACCCCTGACGTGACTTGCTTGCAGGGTGGCCGAGGTGTGCTACAAAATCGTAAGGCAGGCTTATGGTTACAGACAGGCAGTAAAGTCAGGGCTGGCAGCAGGCAAAACATGGTCAGTGGATGGAGGCAGAGGTCTGGGTACATGCTAAGACAAAAACAGTAACGTAATCCTTTCTTTAAGGCTCAGGGTGCTGTAGATCTGACAGGGAGCAAAGAAAGAGATCAGAAGATATAGGACGACATGTATGAAGATCGTCGTGTCGAAGCGTCTGTTTACACGTTTTTTTTTTGGGAAAACTGCGCCTGATGTATGTCAGCGCCCGAAGTGTGCTCATAAATGCAATGTAAAGTTCCCTGCGCCTCGCCTGTGTGTGAGACACATTGCAGAACTTAAGCGCATAAGGAATGCGCCTAACATGTATTAAGTTTAGAGACAGGCTGGAAATCAGCGAAAAATCATTAAGCATGTTAGTGATGCGAAAAAAATTTATTTTTGCTTCTTTGACCTCTTATTCTACTAAGTATATACAGCAAGAGCCAGCACAGAACAGGTCTTGCTGGAACCTGTGGTCCTCCAAGCAGGATTTCTATGTTCCCACGGCTTATTTCGGTTCATATTTTTGGATGTAATTACGTCTGCAAATACATCACCAAATACACCTAAAATAGTGAACAAATAGCGTAGAATTGATGGCAATGGAAAATACGGATGTATTTTCGGGCGCAAATACATCCATAAATACGCCTGGAAATACATCCGTATTTACCATAAGCATCAATTCTAAGGCTATGTTCACACGGCTTATTTCGGGGCATATTTGCGGACATAATTACGTCCGGAAATACGTCCCGAAATACGTTTCAAATAATGAACAATTAGATTAGCATTGATTCCAATGTAAAATACGCCTCGTCGTTCACACGAGGCATATTTCCCAGATGTATTTTCGCCATGTAAATACGATCGTAAAATTTAGTCCCCTGTCACTTATTGAGGTTTATTTTGCGACGTAAATTCTCATAGTAAAGAATGGGGAATGTATTAAGACGCGAAATACGTGCCACACTTTGCGACACATATTTGAAACGTATTTCAGGACGTATTTGCGGACGTAATTACGTCCGCAAATACGCTCCGAAATAAGCCGTGTGAACAAAGCCTAAGCTAATTGTTCATTGTTTAAGGCGTATTTGGTGAAGTATTTGCGGACGTCAATACGTCCGTAAATACGAACCGAAATAAGCCGAAATAAGCGGAGTCGGCACAGTAAGGCGCAGTATACGCCTGAAAACAGGCGGAAAGCACGATCATACATGTCGCCCATAATGTCAGTTCCTGGCAATAAGCCAATTACCGGCCCTTTAAATTTCACAGAGTTGGAAGCAGAGGCGTGGAAAAATGAGTACAGTTAAGCAGATTTACCAGGCAGTAAGACATGAGTGTACCCCGACATGTGGGTTGCGGTGCCACTTATAACAGTCACACTTATAATCCCCCAAAAAATCTACTGGCATACAGATGGTAAATAAAAACAAACCTTCTCTAATGTTGGGTACTTCAACCAGAAAGGGAGTTCCAAACAACACTGTTAGTGGCCCAAGCTTACTGTGGACTCTACAGTCCCTGGATATACAGAATGTCATGCTTCACTGTGAAGTTATCCTGGTACAAGAGTCTCTGTGGTAATGTGGTTGCTGTCTCTTTAAAGACTGCTTAGGTAGCATGAACATTAGTAACAAGTAGTTTCTATTTACAGATAAACAATTTTTTCAAAATAACAATAGGTGTACAAACTTCTAAAGAACAGTCAGATGAAGTATATCTACAATTGTAGCCCTTATTAAAGAAAACGGTTGGCAAGATACCTTTGCTAAATTTGTCCCCTTGACTGGTATCATATATTTTGTATATTATTCCTCACCCACAAAATGATCCAGGTCCGGATAATGCGTTTGTGAAAGGTAACAATTTATTGTGAAGATTATTTATACTTACAGCAGGGATGCTGGTTACTATTCCTGGAAACCTGCTCTGTCTGCTCTTTTTTGTCCCTTCTACTAAAATAACCCTCTTTCTCCCAAAACAGGACCCCGCCATTAAGAAGTGATGGTGTGGCATGGCTACAGTCAGAGTTGTTCTCTGAATGAGGTCACACTAAGGCTGGATTCCTCTTCCTATTGGACTGACTGCTACGTAAGCATTATTTCCCTAATGTCCAGAAAAATAATGTTGCTTAGTTATGCTATAGAGTGCTACATGCTGCAAAAAGAGGAAAAGTGGTGGCTGACAGAAGTACAAATGGACTTGAAAGAAAACTATGGCACTGATCTTCCCTGTGTTGGCTGCATTAAACCAGAGAATATAGCTTTTCCCAGAATTTTCAGGTGTTCAATCCCATGTTTTGCATCCAAGGAACATAAAACATTGACAGCAGTAAAAAATAAATAAATAAAAGAAATAAAAAAAAAATTGTCCATCTCTGCTTCCTATTTTATTTTTATTTTCTAGTAGCATTGATATGTTTAGCTCAGGCATGTTTACATTTTTTTTCTTTCAGTGATTTTTCAGTCACTTCTGCTGGAAGTTCACGCTCAACTTCGCATGCACCTATAATACGTTAATGTCATGTTCTATCAATGGGGCAATCCATTTAACCACAAATCTTCTCTTATGTCACTTACAAATGTATTTAGAACCCTGACCTTTTAAAGACACAATATACAAGCTATGTAGAATTGTAACCATATGATCTCCTTTTCTTCTATTGTACACAAAAAAGACATCTTAAATGTTTTCTGGTCATGCTGGGAGAAAAAGTACTTCTTCATCACTGTACACAGAACACTGTGCTTTGTATGTCTAGTTTGCAACTAGTTGCAACTTCTATACATGTATTTCAGCAACAGCAGATGTAACACAAAGAAAGATGATTGACAAAGCTTTGACAATGCCGGTGATTAAAAAAATGTCTTCACTGTGGAAGGTGCGTGCATGCTCTATCCAGCAGTTTTTAGCTTTTTCTGAAAATGGTGTTTTATTTGTATGTATGTCAATAGAAGTTTGCAATAAATTCTAACAAGCTCAAAAAGCCTTTTAAGTACCATGGGCATAAACAAAATTTTGTTACTTTACTATAAAAAATAGAAACAAAGAACAATAAAAATGATAAACAATAATTTTCAATCCCAATATCAAAAAAGCTTTTCAAGGGGTTTGTGCATTTGGATCATGTATAACCCCCTTTTACCATACTACTTTGGTAAAAGTGGTTAGAACAGGTTTTGATATAGTAACAATGCCATGGAACTGAAAACAATCAGAAGGAAAGGTTTAAAAACAAACCGTCCCCCTTTATCAAAGGAAGAGGCAATTTTAAAATGCCACTACCTGCGGCCGTTTAAAAACAAAAGCAGAATAAAAATAAGTGAGGGGGGGGTGCCCCTCCACCCCGGTGAGTGCCGTCGCAATGCCCACTCCCCTGGTAAGAGGCGCTGTGGTGCCACGGGCGACTGCCCATATCATCTGCCCATAGTAACGACTCTGTGTCAATCCAAATCACTGGAACCCAAGGGGAAAGAGATTTTGAAATTGTTCAAGGGTTTTAAAATTTTTAAATTAAGGTCATTCGAGTTGTTTTCATTGGACTTTCTGAACTAAATAGCTTATGAATCGGTGTAATTAAAAATAACACTGAGTTATTGGTGCTGACTGTTTCTGTGGTTTAGTTGTATATTAAATATAAAAGGGTGCATTTTTTTTTTTTAAAACATATGTTAGTGTTAAAATTTCTAATACAGCCCTTTTTTCTATTTGCTTGATAGAGGACGTCACCCGCAAAGCTAAAGGGTTGGGCAGCTGCCCCCGAAGTACGGGGGGACCAAAAGAAAAAAAAAAAGATCTGACATTGAGAGGTCATGGCCAATATCACATAACATGACCTGAGACAGTAGGAGGCTTTCTTCAGAAGTGAAAGAAGCTACCGTTTGTGAAGGAATCCCCCACAGGTGAATTTTGGCAGAAAAAGTGGCCCCAAAAAAAAGGATATGTTCTTTTTCTTTTCAAATCCCGATTAAAAAGATAGTGGTTCCTGGGAAATGGGCATGCTACTATTTTTTCTCAGGCTCTTCCTTAAAGTTAATCTGTCGTCAATTTTTTTTTTTTTTTACTAATTATAACCAGAAAACGACCAATTCTTTTCTTCTTTGGGGTTTTTTTTTTTCTAATTGTAGATTTCTCAATTCTGTTGTCTGTATATTATTGTGAGGAAAGCTTTTTTGCCTGCACTGATTTTAGTAGCATTTAGAGAGATGTCTTACAGCAGCTTCATGTACATAGGAGCCTGTGAACTGGATCAGTCCCATTGACTTCTATAGGAAAGCTTTCTAGGCATGCTATGTGACCTGTGCAGGGAGAGGGTGAACTGTGACATCTCCTATTGAAACTGGTGGATCCTTTGTTCTCTATACACATTGATGTCACCTTTCAGTGTAATCCTACTTGTATTGATAATAAGTAGAGATGGGCGAATTTCTCAAAAATTTATTTCGGTCCCCTTCGCCGAATTTTCCGACAAAATTCTTTTGGTCCCAATTTTTCGGCATAATCGCGTTAAAAAGCAGCTATTTCCAGGGGCAAAGCCGCAGGGTCGAGAACGTTTTTGCCAGCTTAAATATTCAAAAGGGGGGGCTTGTTTGGTCTTCTAAATGTTGTGTTTTGTATGCCCCGGATGACTGCCGCCACTTTTGAATCGCTTCACTATAAAATTTTCCGGACTTTAAAAGGGCAAAACGACCAAAAAAATGAAGCGGGAATGTCCTGATAAAGTTTGCCAAGAAAGCTGGAAAAAAACAGAGAGCCCGGTGGCAAATTTTGACAGAGGGGAGGGGCGCGGCAGCCAAGCAGAAAAGGGGCCAGTGGACAAGAATTCTGGAGGTGGGAAAACAGGGGGAAGCCACAGAATGGCACAATGACTGAGAGCGGAGGTCCGGAGGCCGCAAGGTCAGGGCATGCACAATACATTCTGGGGGTGGCAAAACATTTTAGGCCCCGAGTGGGCACAATCACACAGGGGGGGTCAAACACACAGATGAGGTCAGCAGTGGCACAATGACATTCTGGGGGTGGGAAAAAAAGAACCCCGAGTGGCACAATCAAATTTGGGGGGGCACCAGCAGCAATGAGGTCAGCATTTCACAAACATTTGGAGGTGGCAAAACAGAAAGCCACAGATGGCACAAACAAGGGGAGGCACCGGGGGGCAG
>JAODAL010047220.1:0-30156 GCA_025379985.1 Phyllomedusa bahiana | reverse complement strand
TTACATATCAAGAGATTATAAAGTATATTACACTGGGCTGCAGAGCTCTAAAGAGTGAAAGCTTGTCATTAAGTTAAGTAAACAAAGTCCATTGCTGAGATAAGAGATAGTGACTCACCGTGGACAAACTGACTGACTGCAACTTAGATCAACCAGATAAGAGACAGAGGAGAGAAATGTGGGGAGAGGTGGTTGGTAACCAGAGAAACCTGTGTGCTCAAAGGGGAGAAAAAACCCTTCTTTACTCTGGACCAGAGAAAAAATCAACAGAGCAATGTATTTAAAACATTTTCATTACTTGCCCCCTACATGTTAAAAGCTAATCATTCAGGAAAGACCCACCGTGCAATGAAGGGGGGGGATGACGGGACACGCTCTCATGGATGGGATGGCTGCGGGTTTTGGGATCCGCATATAGATAGCTTTAGCAATGCCAGTTCCTGCCACGTGTTCCCCACGTCCCGTTTCCCTCGCTCCCCAAAATCAGCGAAAAATCAGACGTGAGGGCTTAATTAGAATTTTGTCCAAAATCACTGATCTTTCAAAACCGATACCCAACAGGATTGAGAGAAGCCGCAATGCATGATGGGAAGGTCTCAAAGGGGCACAGTACTCACAGCCCTGTGATATAGATATATAGGGTGTGAGCCCTTCCCTTCATGCACTGTGGCTTCTCTGACTCCTATGGGGCATTGGTTTCACCCCTGTGGTTTAAACTGTGGGAGGTGCGCCAATAGGGCAGTACTGCTGTCAGGGGCCCTAATCAAAAGAGGGGTCATTGATAAGTAGGAACTAGTAATGGGTGAGGGCCCCATGTGATTTGGCTCTATGGGGCCCTGATAGATGACTGATGGCCGCCACCGGGTGGTCTCGGCGTAGACCCTGGATGTAAGGGAGGAACCCAGACCGGCCCTGAGCGCCCTCGCCTCCGGGTGCGTGACTGCACACCCGCCCCCCAGGGTTACTCCACCACCGCCCCCTCACAAGCACTTAGGCTGCAGAGCGGACGCCGAGTGTCAGACCCCACAAATATTTAATGATAAGTGCAGGGTCCTGAAAATTTATCCTACGTACCCCACCCACACTGCCTTCGAAAGAAAAATTTTCAGAGACCTGCGAGACAAACGGAGCACTGCTAAAGGGCCCCGCCATTTAAAAGGGGTGGAGCGTTTTAAGAGAACGGGTGATATCAGTCACATAGGATGTAATGTCTTGGGTTAAAAATATGGGGCTTAAAAAGGACGGGTGATACAGTCACTAGGAGAATGTCTCTGGGTTTATCAGTACTGGGGCTTTATAAAGGGACGCATATCATCACCCTAGGATGTAATGTCTGGGGTATATCATACTGAGCGTTATAAGAGGGAGCGGCAATCAGTCACATAGGTGAAGTTCGGTTATATCAGTCTGGAGCGTTATAAGAGGAGCGGCTGATATCAGTCACATAGGAGGTAAATGTCTGGAGGTTAATATCAGTACTGGAGCGTTATAAAGAAAGAGCGCACTTGATATCAGTCACATAGGATGTAATGTCTCTGGTTATATCAGACTGAGCGTATAAAAGGGGACTGCAGGATATCATTTCTCTCCCGTCACATAGGATGTAATGTCTGGAGGTTATATCAGTATCTGGAGCGTTATAAAGAGGAGGCGCTGATAACAGTCACATAGGATGTAATGTCTCTGGTTATATCAGTCCCTGGGAGCGTTATAAGGGGAGCTGCTGATATCAGTCGCCAGCAATAGAGCTATGTAATTACTTCTGGTTATATCAGTCCTGGCATAATAAGAGGAGCTGCTGACATCAGTCCACATAGATGTAATGTCTCTGTTATATCAGTACGGAGCATTATAAGAGGAGCAGCTGATATCAGTCCACATAAGATTTAATTCTCGGTTATATCAGTAACTGTGAGCGTTTCTAAGAAGGAGCGGCTGATATTCAGTCACATAGGAATGTAAGTCTCTGGTTATATCAGTACTGTAGCGTTATAAGAGGAGCTGCTGTATCAGTCACATAGGATGTAATGTCCCTCTGGTTATATTCAGTAATGGAGCGTTTTCTAAAGAGAGCGGCTGATATCAGCACATAGGATGTAAAATGTCTCTGGTTATAATCATACTGGAGCGTATATAATAGGAGCGGCTGATATCAGTCACATAGCATGTAATGTCTCTGGTTATATCAGCACTGGAGCGTTATAAGAGGAGCTGCTGATATCAGACACATAGATGTAAATGTCTCTGGTTATATCAGTGCTGGAGCGTTAATAAGAGGCAGCGCTGATAACACTCACATAGGATGTAATGTCCTCTGTTATTATCAGAACTGGAGCATTATAAGAGGAGCAGCTAATATCGAGTCACATAGGATGTAATGTCTCTTGGTTATATCAGTACTAGAGCGTTTATAAGAGAGAGCCGGCTGATCTCAGTCACACAGTATGTAATGTCCTCTGGTTATATCATGCTGGAGCGTTTATAAGAGGCGTGGGCTGATATCAGTCTCATAGGATGTAATGTCTGGAGGTTATATCAGTACTGGAACTTATAAAGAGCAGCGGCATGATATCAGTGACATAGGAATGGAATGTCTCTGGTTATATGAACAGTACTGGTAGCGTTATAAGAGGAGAGGCCTGATATCAGTCACATAGGATGTTAACATGTATCTGGGAGTTATATCAGTAACTGGAGCGTTATAAGAGGAGCGGCTGATAATCTGACACAAAGGATGTTATGTCTCTGGTTATATCAGTACTGGAGCGTTATAAGAGGAGCGGCTGATATCAGTCACAAGGATTTATGTCTGGAGGATATAATAGTACAGGAGCGTTATAAAGGTGCGGCTGAGATATCAGACACATAGATGTAATGTCTGGAGGTTTATATCATTACGGAAGCATATAAGACGAGCGGCCCTGATATCAGCTCACATAGGATGTAATGTCTCTGATTATATCAGTCACGAGCTTATAAGAAGTAGCGGCTGAAATCAGTCACATAGGATTGTAATGTCTGGAGGTAATATCAGTACCTGGAGCGTTAATACTGAGGAGGCGGCTGATAAAAGTCACATTGGATGTAATGTCTCTGGTCATATAAATACTGGAGTGTTATAAGAAGAGCGGCTGATATCATGTCACATGGGAGTAATGGTCTCTGGTATATCAGTGCTGGAGGCGTTATAATAGGAGCGGCTGATATCAGTCACATATGATTGTAATGTCTCTGGTTAAATTCAGTACTGGAGCCGTTATAAGAGGAGCGGTCTGATAATCAGTCACATAGGAAATGTAATGTCTCAGGTTAATATCAGTCCTGGGAGCGTTATAAATACTGCTGGATATCAGACACATAGGATGTAAATGTCTCTGTTATATCATTCCTGAGAGCGTCATAAGAGGAGTTTCTGATATCAGTCACATAGGATGTAATGTCACTGGTTATATCACGTACTGGAGCATTATCGATGAGCATCTGATTACAGTCACAAAGATTGTAATGTCTTGGTTATATCATTACTGGAGAGTTATAGAGGGGCGGCTGATATCAGTCACATAGGAGTAATGTTCTGGTTATATCACTACTAGACGTTATAAGAGGAGCGGCTGATCTCAGTCCACACAGGATGTAATGACTCTGGTTATATCAGTGCGGAGCGTTATACAGAGGCGTGGCTGATATCAGTCACATAGGATGTAATGTCTGTACTTATATCAAGTACTGGAGCGTTTTAATAAGAGAAGCGGCTGATATCAGTCCACATAGGATGTAAATGTCCTGGAGGTTATAATCAGTACTGGAGCGTAGAAGAGGAGCGGCCTGATATCAGTCACATGGGAGGGAAGGTGAAAAAAGGGAAAGAGGAGGGGAGGGAGGGGGAGGGAGGGGGGGGGGGGGGGGGGGGAAGAGGGGGAGGGAGAAGGGAGGGGGGGGGTGAGAGGAGGGGGGGGGGGGTAAGGGGGGGGGGGGGGGAAATGTATGTCTCTGGTTATATCAGTACTGTAGCATTATAAGATGAGCAGCTGATAATCAGTCCACATATATGTGAATATGTCTCTGGTTATATCAGAACTAGGAGCGTATAAGAGGAGTGGCTGATATCAGTCACATAGGATGTAATTCTGGAGGTATATCAGTACTGGAGCGTTATAAGAGTAGCGGCTGAATTCATCACATAGGATGTAAAGTCTCTGGTTTATATCAGTACTGAGCGTATAATGGATCGGCATTGATATCAGTCACATAGGATTAATGTCTGTTAAATCAGTACTGGAGCGTTATAAGAGTGAGTGGCTGATATCAGCACAATAGGAGTAATGTCTCTGGTTATATCAGACTGAGGCTATAAGAGGAGCGCTGATATCATTCACATAGGATGTAATGTCTGAGGTTATATCAGTACTGGAGCGTTATAAGAGGGAGCTGCTGATATCAGTCAACATGAGGATGAATGTCCTCTGGTTATATCATACTGAGAGCGTTATAAGAGGATCGGCTGAATATCTGTCACATAGTATGTAATGTCTACTGGTTATATCAAGTACTGAGCGTTATAAGAGGAGCGGCCTGATACCAGTCACATAGGATGTATGTCTGGAGGTTATGATCAGTACTGGAGCGTTATAAGAGTAGCCGCTGATATCAGCTCACATAGGATGTAATGTCTCTGGTTATATCAGTACTGAGCGTTAATAATAAGAGCGGCTGATATCAGTCACATTGGATGTAAATGTATCTGGTAATATCAGTACTGAGCGTTATAAGAGGAGCTGCTATATCAGTCACATAGGATGTAATGGTCTTAGGTTATATCAGTACAGGACGTTATAAGAGGAGCGGCTGATATCAGTCACATAGGATGTAGTATCTCTGGTTATATTAGTACTGGAGCGTTATAAGAGGGAGCGGCTGAATACAGTACATAGGATGCAAGTCTCTGTTATATCTCAGTACTACGGGCGTTATAAGAGGAGCGGCTGATATCAGTCAAAAAGAGGGGGGGGGGGGGGGGGAATTCTTATATTAGCATAGGATGTAATGTCCTTCTGGTTATATCAGTACTGGAGCGTTATAAGAGGAGCGGCTGATATCAGTCACATAGGATGTAATGTCTCTGTTATATCATTACTGGAGCGTTATAAGAGAGCAGCCTGTATATCAGTCACATAGTATGTAATGCTCTCTGGTTATATCAGTGCCTGGAGCGTTAATAAGAGGATCTGTGATATCAGTCACATAGATGTACAATGTCTGGAGGTTATATCATTACTGGAGCGTCATAAGAGGAGCGGCTGATATCAGTCACATAGGATGTAATGTCTCTGTTATATCAGTACTGGAGCTTTTAAATTATATAAGAAAGAAGCGGCTCAGATCAGTCACATAGGATGTAATGTCCTGGAATTATATCCGTAACTGGAGCGTTATAAGAGACCGTCATGATATCAGTCACATAGGATTGTAATGTCTCTGGTTATATCAGCCTGGAGCTTATAAAATGACCGCTGATATCATTCCACATAGATGTAAGTCTCTTTGATTACTATCAGTACTGAGGCGTTATAAGAAGGAGCGGCTGATATCAGTCACATAGGATGTAATGTTCTGGTTATATCCAGTACTGGGCGTTATAAGACGAGCGGCTGATATCAGTCACATAGGATGTAATGTCCTCTGCGGTTATTCCAAGTACTGAGCGTTTATAAGAGGAGCGCCTGATATCAGGTCACATAGATGTAATTCTCTGGTTTATCAGTACTGGAGCGTTATAAGATGAGCGTCTTGATATCAGTCACATAGAGAATGTAATTCAGGAGGTTATATCAGTGCTGGAGCGTTATAAGAGGAGCGGCTGATATCATTCACATAGTGATATAATGTATCTGGTTATATCAGTACTGGAGCATTATAAGATGAGCGGCTGATATCATTCCACATAGGATATAAGTTCTCTGGTTATATCCAGTACTGAGCGTTATAAGAGGAGCGGCTGATATCAGACACATAGGATGTAATGTTGAGGTTATATCAGTACTGGAGTGTTATAAGAGGGACGGCTGGATATCAGTCCACATAGGATGTAAGTCTCTGGTATATCAGTACTGGAGGGTTATAAGAGGGCGGCTGAAATCAGTCACATAGGATGTAATGTTTCGGTTATATCAGTATTGTCTGCATCGTTATAATAGGAGCGGCTGATATTCAGTCACATAGGATGTAATGTCTGGATGATATATCAGTAACTTGAGCGTTATAAGTGGAGCGGCTGAGATCAGTCACAAGATGTAATGTCTGGAGGTTATATCATGCTGGAGCGTTATAAGAGGACGGCTAGATATCATTCACATAGGATATAATGTCTCTGGTTATATCATACTGGAGCGTTATAAGAGGACGGCTGAATATCAGTCACATAGGATGTAATGTTTTCTGGGTTATATCACACTGCAGCGTTATAGAGAGAGCGGCTGATATCGGTCACATAGGATTAATAGTCTCGGAGGTTATATCAGTGCTGGAGCGTTTATAAGAGGAGGCGTTGATATCATTCACAAATGATATAATGTCCTCTGGTTATAATCATACTGGAGCCGTTAGAAGAGGAGCGGCTGATATCAGACACATAGGATGTAATGTTTCTGTTATATCAGTACTGGCAGCGTATTAAGAGGAGCGGCTGATATCAGTCACATAGGATGTAGTGTTTTCTGGTTTATATCAGTACTGGACGTTATAAAGAAGCGGCTGATATCAGTCACATAGGATTAATGTCTCTGGTTTATATCAGTACTGGCGAGTGTTATAAGAGGAGCGGCTGATATCAGTCACATAGATGTAATGTCCCTCTGGTTATATCAGTACTGGAGCGTTATAAAGGAGCGGCTGATATCATGACCATAGAACTGTAATGTCTCTGTTATATCATTACTGGGAGCGTGATAGCGAGGACCGGCTGATATCAGTCACATAGGATGTAATGTCTGGTTATATCAGTACTGGAGCGTTATAAGAGGAGCGGCTGATATCAGTCACATTGGATGTAATTCTTTGGTTATATCAGTACTGAGCAGTATAAGAGGAGCGGCTGATATCAGTCACATAGGATGTAATGTCTGGAGGTTATATCTTACTGGAGCGTTATAAGAGGAGCGGCTGATAACAGACACATAGGATGTAATGTCTCCGGTTATATCAGTACTGAGCAGTTATAAGAGGACCGGCTGATATCATTCACATAGAGTTAATGTCTGGAGGTTATATTCATACGGGAGCGTTATAAGATGAGGTCGCTGATAACCAGTCACAAGGATGTAATGTCCTCTGGTATTCATGTACTGGAGCGTTATAAGATGAGTGGTTGAATATCAGTTCAATAGGATGTAATGACTGGAGGTTATATCAGTACTGAGCGTTATAAGAGGAGTGGCTGATCAATCAGTCCCATAGGATGTAATGTCTCTGGTTATATCAGTACTGAGTATCGTTATAAGAGGAGCTGCTGATATCAGTCATAAAGGATGTAAATGTCCCTCTGGTTATATCATACTGAAGCGTTTGTACGAGGATCGGCTGATATCGTCACATAGGATGTAATACCTCCGTTTATATCATACTGGAGCGTGTTATAAGAGGAGGGCTGATATCACAGTCACATAGGATGTAAGTCTGGAGGTTATATCATGCTGAGCGTTTAATAGGAGTCGGCTGATATCATCACATAGGTATAATGTCTCTGGTATATCAGTACTGGAGCGTTATAAGAGAGCGGCCTGATTCAGTCACATAGGATGTCAAATGTTCTGGTTATATCAGTAACTGCAGCGATTATAAGAGGAGCGGCTGATATTCAGTCAACCATAGGATGTAGTGTTTCTTGTTATATCATACTGGAGCGTTATAAGAAAGCGGCTGATATCAGCACATAGATGTAATGATCTCTGGTTATATCAGTACTGGGAGGTTATAAGAGGAGCGGCCTGGATCAGTCACATAGATTGTAAGGTCTCTGGTTATATCAGTACTGGAGCGTTTATAAGAGGAGCGCTGATATCAGACACATAGTATGTAATGTCTCTGTTATATCAGTACGAGCGTTATAAAGAGGCAAGCGGCTGATATCAGACACATAGGAAGTAATGTCTGTTATATCAGTACTGGAGCGTTATAAGAGAGCGGCATTGATATCAGTCACAAGGATGTATTGTCTCTGGTTATATCATTACTGGTGCGTTATAAGAGGAGCGGCTGATATCAGTCACATAGGATGTAATGTCTGGGAGGTAAATCAGTACTGGAGCGTTATAAGAGGAGCGGCTGATATCAGTCACATAGGATGTAAAGTCTCTGGTTATATCAGTACTGGAGCGTTATAAAGAGGTAGCGGCGAATATCAGTCACAAAGGATGTAATACCTCCGGTATATCAGTACTGAGCCATTATAAGAGGAGCGGCTGATATCAGTCACATAGATGTAATGTCTGGAGGTTATACTCAGTAACTGGAGCGTTATAAGATGAGCGCTGATAATCAAGTCACATAGGATGTAATGTCTCTGGTTATATCATGTACGAGGAGCGTTTAATAAGGGGAGTGGCTGATATCAGTCACATAGGATGTAATGTCTGGAGGTATATCAGTACTGGAGCGTTATAAGAGGAGTGCTGATATCATTCACATAGATGTAATGTCTCTGGTTATATCAGGTACTGGAGCGTTATAAGAGGAGCGGCTATATCAGTCATATAGGATGAAATGTCTCTGGTTATATCAATACTGAACGCACATGTTTGTTAAGAGGAGCGGCTGATAACAGTCACATAGGATTAATACCTCCGGTTATATCAGTACTGGAGCCGTTATAAGTGGAGCGGCTGAATATCAGTCCACATAGGGATGTAATGTCTGGAGGTTATATCAGTACTGGAGCATTATAAGCGGAGCGGCTGATATCAGTCACATAGGATGTAATGTCCTCTGGTTATATCAGTTACTGGAGCGTTATAAGAGGAGGCGCTGATATCAGTCACATAGGAATTGTAATGTCTCTGGTTATATCAGTACTGGAGCGTTATAAGAGGAGCGGCTGATATCATCCACATAGGATGTAAGTCTGGAGGTTATATCAGTCCTGGAGCTGTTATAAGAAGGAGCACTGATATCCGGTCACATAGGATGTAATGTCTCGGTTATATCAGTACTGGCGCGTTAAAAGAGGAGGTGGGGGGGGGGGGGGGGGGGGGGGGGGGGGGGGGGGGGGGGAGGGGGAAGCGGGGGGAGTGGCTTGTTTATATCATCAACATAGATGTACATGTCTGGAGGTTTATATCAGTACTGGACATTATAGGAGGAGCGGCTGATATCATCACTATAGGATGTAATGTCTCTGGTTATATCAGTATTGTGGTTTTTTTGCTGGACGTTATAAGAGGAGCGGCTGATATCAGTCACATAGGATGTAATGTCTACTGGTTATATCAGTACTGGAGCGGTATAATTAAGAGCGGCTGATATCAGTCACATAGGATTGTAAACTGTCTGGTTATATCAGTCTTGGATCGTTATAAGAGGAGCGGCTGATATCAGTCACATAGGATGTAATTTCTCTGGTTATATCAGTACTGGAGCGAGTTTAAGGGGAGCTGGCTGATATCAGTCACATAGTGATGTAATGTCTCTGGTTATATCAGTACTAGGAGCGTTATAAGAGGAGCCGGCTGATATCAGTCACATAGAATGTAATGTTCTCTGTTATATCAGTACTGGAGCGTTTATAAGAGGAGCGGCTGAATATCAGTCACATAAATGTAATGTCTCTGGTTATATCAGTACTAGGAAGCGTTAAAGAGGAGTGGTCTAGATATCAGTCCACATAGGAGTAATGTCTGGAGGTTATATCAGTACTGGAGCATTATAAGAGGAGCGGCTGATATCCGTCACACAGGATGTCATGCCTCAGCTTAATCCAGTACTGGAGCATTATAAGAGGAGCGGCTGATATCCGTCACATTGCTGTGGCTGATAACACGGGACAGTAGAGTGAATTCCCCTAGACACCTGTTGAGTTGTGTTTTGGGTGCCGGCTGATCTTGGTATTGGGGTCATCGCTGTGCATTGATCAGCATTGGGTGGTCTGCGCCCGGGGGGAGGGGGGGGGGGGGGGGGGGGGGGGGGGGCGGGGGGGGGGGGGTAAAGTCCTGAGTGTGCAGTGCCTGTCTGAGGACTCCCATTGTCTGGCCTGTGCTGCCCTCTACAGCCGGTACACGGTCCCTTCATGCTAAATGTCTCTTAACCTCCCATTACAGATCCAAGCAGAGAAGTCCTCCAACCCCAAGTATCTGTGCACGGTCCCCCGCTCTGCTACCTGTCAGGATCCAGCTCCGGTGCCCGGGGGGACCTCAGTAACATGGAGCCTCTGCCCGGGGGGGACCTCAGTAACATGGAGCCTCTGCCCGGGGGGGACCTCAGTAACATGGAGCCTCTGCCCGGGGGGACCTCAGTAACATGGAGCCTCTGCCCGGGGGGACCTCAGTAACATGGAGCCTCTGCCCGGGGGGGACCTCATTAAAAATGGAGCCTCTGCCCCGGGGGGACCTCAGTAACATGGAGCCTCTGCCCCGGGGGGGACCTCAGTAACAATTGATGCCTCTGCCCGGGGGTGACCTCAGTAACATGGATGTCTGCCCGGGGGGGACCTCAGTAACATGGAGCTCAGCCCGGGGACCTCAGTAACATGAGCCTCTGCCGGGGGGACCTCAGTAACAAGGCGCCTCTGCCCGGGGGGACCTCAGTAACATGGTAAGCCCTGCCCCGGGGGGGACTCAGTAACATGGAGACTCAGCCCCGGGTGGGACCTCAGTAACATGAGCCTCTGCCCCGTGGTGGGACCTCAGTAACATGTGAGCTCTGCCCGGGGGGGGGGCGACCTCAGTAACATGGAGCCTCTGCCCCGGGGGGGGACCTCAGTAACATGGAGCCTCTGCCTGGGGGGGGACCTCATTACTACATGGAGCCTCTGCCCGGGTGGGACCTCATAACATGGGAGCCTCTGCCCTGAGGGGGACCTCAGTAACATGGGAGCCTCTGCTGGGGGGGGGGGGACCTCAATAACATGGAACGGCGAGCGAGTGCCCGGGGGGACCCGGGGGGGGGGGGGTTGGGTTGGGGGCGGGGGGGGGGGGGGGAGGGGGAATCAGTAACATGGAGCATCTGCCCGGGGGGGGGACCTCAATAAAATGGACCCTATGCCCGGGGGGGGGACCTATTTAACATGGAGCCTCTGCCACCCCCTCACCCCGGGGGGTAACCTCAGTAACATGGAGCCTCTGCGCCCCGGGGACGCTCAGTAACATGGAGCTTCCTGCACGGGGACATCAGAAACATGGAGCCTCTGCCCGGGGGGACCTCAGTAACACTGGAGGCCTCTGCCCCGGGGGTGACCTCAGTAACAGGAGCCTCTGCCCCGGGGGGGACCTCAGATACAAGGAGCTCTGCCCGGGGGGACCTCAGTAACATCGGATCCACTGCCCCGGGGGGGCCCTCAGTAACATGGAGCCTCTGCCCCGGGGGGACCTCAAGAACATGGAGCCTCTGCCCCGGGGGGGACCTCAGGAAAATGGAGCCTCTGCCGGGGGGGACCTCAGGAACATGGAGCCTCTGCCCGGGGGGGACCTCAGTAAAATGGAGCCTTTGCCCCGGGGGGGACCTCAGAAACATTGAGCCTCTGCCTTGGGGGACCTCAGTAACATGGAGACCTCTGCCCGTGGGGGACCTCAGTAACAAGGAGCCTCTGCCTGCGGGTGGGGACCTCAGTAACATGAGCCTCTACCCGGGGGGGGACCACAGTACACATGGAGCCTCCTCCCGGGGGGGACTCAGGAAACATGGAGCCTCTGCCCCGGGGGGGCCCTCATACAACATGGAGCCTCTGCCCTGGTTGACCACAGTAACATGGAGCCTCTGCCCGGGGGGGGACCTCAGTAACATGGAGCCTCTGCCTGGGGGGGACCTCAGTAAACATGGAGCCTCTGCCGGGGGGGGACCTCAGTATCAAGGAGCCACTGCCCTGGGGACCTCAGTAACATGGAGCCTCTGCCCCGGGGGGGACCTCAGTAACATGGGAGCCTCAGCCCGGGGTGGACCACATAACTGGAGCCTCTGCCGGGGGGGGACATTCAGTAACATGGAGGCCTCTGCCCCGGGGGGACCTCAGTAACATTGGAGTCTCAGCCCCTGGGGGTGACCTCAGTAACAGGAGCCTCTGCCCCGGGGGGGACCTTCAGGAACATGGATTCCTCTGCCCCGGGGGGAGCGGGACCTCAGTAACAAGGAAGCCTCTGCCCGGTGGGGACCTCAGTAACATGGAGCCTCTCCCGGGGGGGACCTCAGTAACATGGAGGCCTCTGCCCCGGGGGGACCTCAGCTAACAGAGCCCTCTGCCCGTGGGGGACCTCAAGAACATGAGGACCCCCCCCCCAACCCACCTCTGCCCCGGGGGGACTCAGTAACATGGAGCCTCTGCCCCGGGGGGGACCTCAGTAACATGGAGCCTCTGCCCGGGGGGGACCTCAGTAACATGGAGCCTCTGCCCGGGGGGGACCTCAGTAACATGGAGCCTCTGCCCGGGGGGGACCTCAGTAACATGGAGCCTCTGCCCGGGGGGGACCTCAGTAACATGGAGCCTCTGCCCCGGGGGGGACCTCAGTAACATGGAGCCTCGGCCCGGGGGGGACCTCAAGAACATGGAGTCCCTCTGCCCGGGCGGGGGACCCTCAGTAACATGGAGCCTCGCCCGGGGGGGGACCCTCAGGAACATGGATCCTCTGCCCCGGGGGGGCCCTCAGTAACATGGCAGACCTCTGCCCCGAGGGGGGACCTCAAGTAATGGACCCTCTGTCCTGGGGTGGACCCAAACAGGCTCAGTACAGGGAGCCCTCTGCCCGGGGGGGACCTCAGAACATGGAGCCTCTTCCCCGGGGGGGACCTCATAACATGGAAGCCTGCTGCCCGAGGGGGACCATACAGTAACAATGGAGCCTCTGCCCCGGGGGGGACCTCAGGAACATGGAGCCTCTGCCCGAGGGGGCGCCCGTGGGGGGGCCCCAGTAACATTGAGCCTCTGCCCCGGGGACCTCATAACATGGAGCCTCTGCCCCGGGTGGGGACCTCAGTACATAACATGGAGGCCTCTGCCAGGGGGGGACCTCAGTAAATGGGAGTCCTCTGCCTGGGGGGGACCTCAGTAACATGGAGCCTCTGCCCCGGGGGGGACCTCTGTAACATGTAGCCTCTGCCCGGGGGGGACCCAGTAACATGGAGCCTCTGCCCCGGGGGGGACCTCAGTAACATGGAGCCTCTGCCCCGGGGGACCTCAGAAACCTGGAGCCTCTGCCCTTGGGGGACCTCAATAACATGGAGCCTCTGCCCCGGGGGGGACCTCAGTAACATGGAGCCTCTGCCCCGGGGGGGACCTCAGTAACATGGAGCCTCTGCCCCGGGGGGGGACCTCAGTGACATGGAGCCTCTGCCCCGGGGGGGACCTCAGTAACATGGAGCCTCTGCCCTGGGGGCTTTATGTAACCGGAATTCAATCAATGAACACTTAAATATCTGCAAACTTCTTGCTCTCGTTTTCTTCCGCCCATGTTCCAGTCCTCTGCTGCTGTCAGTGAATAGAAGGAGAGTGCTGCATCTGGAGATGGAGCCTGGCCTGGTTCTGCTGACACGTGCGCCGCTCTGGTGCAGGAACCTGAATTGGAGCAGGACAGGTTTTCAAGCGCAGATGACGCTGAGTGTTCCCCGGTTGTGAGTGGTGGTAAATGACTCCTACTCTGAGTGGTCCCCGGCTGTGAGTGGTGGTAATAAGTCCTACTCTGAGTGGACATCCCCGGTGTAGAGAGTGGTGGTAAATGACTCCTACTCTGAGGGGTCCCCGGCTTATGGGTGGTAAAGACCCACCTATTGGCCCCCTGGTTGGAGGGTGGTATACCCACTCTGAGGGTCCCCATGGGTTTTGGTGGTAAATGATCCTACTCTGAGTGGTCCCCGGTTGCGATGGGGGGTAATGACTCCTCCTCTGGGGGGGGCCCGGGTTTTGGGTGGTGGTAAATACCCTCCGAGTGGACCCCGGCTGTGAGTGGGTGGAAATTTAAGTCCTATTTCGGGGGCCCCCGTTTTGATGGTGTAAATGACTCCACCTGGGGGCCCCGGGTTTGTGAGGGGGGTAAGACCCTTTTTTGGGGTGGCCCCTTTTTGGAAGTGGGGTAAATACCCCTACCTGATGGCCCCCGGCTGGATGGTGGTAAATGACTACTCTGATGGTCCCCGTTGTGAGTGGTGGTAAAGACCCCCTACCCTGAGGGGCCCCTGGTGTGATGGTGAAATGACTCCCCCCTTGAGGGACCCCGGCTGTATTGGGGGGTAATAAGCCCCTACCTGAGTGGCCCTTTTTGTGATTTTTTTGTAATGACTCCCCCTGCGGGTCACGGTTGTGGTGGTGGAAATGACTCCTACCTGAGTGGTCAGGGGTTGTGAGGGGTTGTAATGACTCCTCTGAGGGGTCACTGGTTGTGAGTGGTGGAAAATGATCCTATCTAGGGGGCCCGGGTTTGTGAGTGGTGACCGCAGGGTCGTATTTGGGTCCTCTTTTATTTAATTATTTATTAAAAGATATTTGGAGGGGATCGTTGCCGGTTTCTTTTTTTTGCAGATGACACCAAAGCTGTCGGGGGTGTGCAATCTATGGAAGATGCCAAAAAACTGCAAGCCGACCTGGACACACGGGTGCTTGGGCATCCACTTGGCAGAGGGGGGTTCAATTGGATAAATGTAAGGTTCTGCATCTGGGTAAAATAATCGCACATCAAGGGCCGGGGAGTAATAATCTGCAGCATCATGTGTCCTGGGATAATAATCTCAGCATTATGTCGGGGGGAGAAATAATCTGCGGGAATCATTTTTCCGGGGGGAGTAATAATCTGCAGCTCATATGTCCTGGAGTAATAATCTGCGCATCATGTTCCCCTGGGAGAATAACCAGATCAGTGCCCGGGGAGTAAAAAATCTGCCTCATTGTCCTGGGAGTAATAATTGCAGGCATAATATTCCTGGGAGAATAATCTCAGCATAAATTTCCCTGGGAGTATAATCTCACATCATGTTCCGGGAGTAAAAAAACTGCAAAAAAATCATATTCCGGAGTAATAATCTGCGCATCATAGTCCGGGAGAATAATCTTCACATCATATGCCGGGGAGTAAAATCCAGGCACATTTCCGGGAGTAATAATCTGCAGCATCATATGTCGGGAGTAAAAAAATTACAGATCAATTCCGGGGAGGAAAAAACTGCGCACATATTCCCGGGAGTAATAAAATCCCGGGGCACCATATGTCCTTGGGGTAATAAATGCAGGCATCAAAGCCCTGGGGGAAATAATCTACAGGCACAAGCCCTAGGGGAATAATCTGCAGCACCTATGTCCTTGGGTAATAAACTGCAGCATCATATATCCTGGGGGAAAAATTCTGCAATCATATGTCCTGGGGTAATAATATGCACATCAAGTGGGGGGTAATAATCCAGGCACCATATACCCGGGGGGGGGTATAAATCTGCAGGCACCAAATTTTCCCTGGGGGTAAAAATTTGCAGCATCTATGTCCGGGGGGTAATAATCTGCAGGCACCATTTTCCGGGGGGGTAATAACTGCAGGCACCTATACCCCTGGGGGAAATAACGCAGAACATTTTCCTTGGAGAAAAATAATCCAGGCACAATATGCCCGGGGGGTTTAAAAAACTGCAGCACATATGCCCCGGGGGGGAAATTTAACCTTCGGGGCACCTTTAAATCCCGGGGGGGGTAATAATTTTAAAAGGACCTTATACCCGGGGGGTAAAAATTTCTGCACATCATATGCCCGGGGGGGTAAAATCGCAGGCTTTCATATGCCCCCTGGGGGTAAAAAATCTGCAGGGCATCATTGTCTGGGGGGTTAATAATCGCAGGCATCAAAATTCCTGGGGAAATAACCCTGCAGGCACCCATTGCCCCAGGGGGGGGAAAAACTTTGGGAATCACGGGTTGAAAGGTTTTTGGGCGTTCTTGAAGATCATGGGAACAGAACACTTTTGAAATGCCCAATCAGTGCCTTTTAGGGCAATTAAAGATATTGAGTGTATTAAAAGGGGCCCGGGACTAGGGGACAAAAATGTAATTCTACCCTGTATAAAGCATTGGTGCGCCCTCACTTAATTTTCTGTTAAATTTCGGGGGCCCCCCAGTTTATAGAAGAGATTTAATGGAGCTAGATAGAGTTCAAAGACAAACAACCAAACTTAAAAAGGGGAATTGGGCATCTTTGGGGCAAAAACGAGCAACCCCAAAATAAAAAGGCCATGGTTTTTACACGGGGGAAATGGGGAAGTAATTACGCCTGTGGCGGAGGGAGGGCGGAACGGGGGGGCCAGCACCCCCGCCGGGCCCTTTTTTAAAATATTATTTTAAAACAGCGCGTATACCCCTATTTAAAAGACCATTTCACTTCCTCCCCCCCCGGCGGATTTTTCCGAGGGAGGGGGGGGGAAAGTAATCCATAATCTCTATTAAAACTTTGCATTACCCTAGTTTACTGGGACATTCAGCTGCACTCCGGGCTTAAATTTCGGACTGGGAAATTAAAGTCCCCAGTTAGCCCTTTTTAACATAAGGGCCTTTAAGGGGGAAAGGAGCATCTTAGTGATGAGGAGAGGGGTTTTTAGAATTGAAATTTTTAAGTCTGGAAAAAGATGGTTTGGGGGGGAAAAGGGTTAAATTTTTTTTAAAAAGGCCCCACAAAAAATCGGGGAAAAAAATTTTTTCATGTTAAAAATCCTTAAAAAACAAACGGGGGCATTTTCCCTCGGGGAGAAAAAAGGAAATTTAATTCCCTAGGAATGAAGTGTTCTTTACTGTGAGAAATGTAAATCTTGGGGGGAAAACGCCTTGAGGGGAGGTTACAGAAAGGAAAAGGTTTAGGGGTTCCCGGAAAGGCTTGATACCTTTCCTGGAAAATTTAAAAAATAAAAATTACCCAAACCATGTAACATTCTGGATCCTTTGGGGGGCTCCTTTGGGGGCAGAGTACGGTTTTCCCCTGGAGCCCGGGGGGCAGAGTGGGGTTTTCCCCGGAACTCTGGGTTCAGAGATTGGGGGGACCACGGGCTCTGGGGTCAGGGGTTGGGGGCCACTGGAGCTCGGGGGGCAGAAAATTGGGGTTTTCCCCCTGGAGGGTCTGGGGCAGAGATGGGGTTCCCCCACTTTGGGGCTCTAGGGTCAGGATGGGGTTTTCCCCTTTACTCTGGGGTCTAAATGGGGTCTCCCCTGGGGCCCGGGGCAGGATTTGGGGGCACTGGAGCCTAGGGGGGAGATGGGGTCTCCCCTGCAGCTCTGGGGGTTTAGGATGGGGTCTCCCCTGCACTCTGGGGGTTAGTGATGGGGGTTTCCCCCCCCCGCTCTGGGGTCAGAAATTTGGGGGTCCCCTGGAGCCCCGGGTTTAGAGGGGAGGGCTCCCCTGGGAGCTCTGGGGTCAAGATTGGGGGGCTCCCCCCCGGAGCCTGGGGGCAGAGGGTGGGGTCCCCCTTCAGCTCTTGGGGGCAAGATGGGGTCTCCCCTGGAGCCCTTGGGGGGCAGAGATTGGGGGCCCACTGGAGCCCTGGGGGGCAAGATGGGGTCCCCCCCGGAGCTCCCGGGGTCAAAATTGGGGTTTTCCCCTGCCCGGGTCTGGGGGTCAGAGTTAAAAGGTTCCCCCCCTGCAGCTCTGGGGTCTCAGAGATGGGGGGCCCCCTGGAGCCCTGGGGGGCAGAGATGGAAGGCTCCCCTGGGGCTTTTGGGGTTTAGAATGGGGGCACTTCTCTGGGGGTTTTTAAAATTAGGTTTTTCCCCTTCGCTCTGGGGTCAAGTTTGGGGTTTTCCCCCGGGGGCTTGGGGTCAGAATGGGGGCCCCCCTTTGGGGCTCTTGGGGGCAAGATGGGGGCTCCCCTTTGGGTCTGGGGTTTAGAGATTGGGGGAAATGGAGCTCTGGGTTTAGAGAAAGGTCTCCCCGCAGCTCTGGGGTCAGAGATGGGGGGCTCCCCTTCAGGGTCTGGGGTTTAGAGAAATTTTTCCCCGGGCCCTTTGGGGGCGAGTGGGGTCCAAATGGAGCTCTGGGGTCCGAGATTAGGTCTCCCCTGCCTCTGGGGTCTTAAAAATGGGGGCTTTCCCCCGCAGCTCTGGGGTCAGAAGGGGTCTCCCCCCGGGGCCCCTGGGGGGAGAAATGGGGTCTCCCCGGGCCCTGGGGTTTGAGATGGGGTCTCCCCTGCACTTGGGGTTTAGAGATAGGGCTCCCCTGGACTTTTTGGGGGCAGAGAGGGGGGGTCCCCTGCACTCTGGGACAAAGTACGGTCTTCCCCCGCAACTCTGGGGTCTCAAGATGGGGTCTCCCCTTGGGGCCCTGGGGTTTGAGATGAGGTCTCCCCTGGAGCCCCTGGGGTTCCCGAGATGGGGTAAATGGAGCTCTGGGGGGCGAAATGGGGGTTTTCCCCCTCACTTTTTGGGTTTAAGAAGGGGTTCCCCCCCTGGAGCTCTGGGGGGCAAGATACGGTTCCCCCGCAGCCTTGGGGGTCAAAAATGGGGGCTCAGAGAGGGGGGCTCCACTTGGAACCTGGGGTCAGGAAAGGGGGCCCCTGGACTCTAGGGGGGTCAAGATTGGGGTCCCCCTGGAGCTCTGGGTCAAGAGGGGGTCTCCCCTCCTTTGGGGTAGAGATGGGGTCTCCCTAGCCGGGGGTCAGAAGGGGGTTTCTCCCCCGGGGGAGCCCTGGGTTAAGAGATGGGTTTCCCCCCCTGAGCTCGGGGGTCAAAGGGTCCCCCCCTGACCGGGGGTCAAGATGGGTCTCCCCCTGGAGCTCGGGGTCAAGTGGGTCCCCCCGGGGACTTGGGGTCAGAGAGGGGGTCCCCCCTGGAGCTCGGGGAAAGGATGGGGTCCCCTGGAGCTCTGGTCAGGAGGGGGTCTCCCCGGAGCTTGGGTCGAGATGGGGTCACTGGATCTGGGTGAGTTGGGTTCCCTGGCCCCTTTGGGGTCAGGATGGGTCCCCCCCCGGGAGCCTGGGGGCCCCAGAGATGGGGTTTTCTCCCCTGGAGTTGGGGTCAAAAGGGGTCTCCCCTGGCCTGGGGGTCAGGATGGGGTCCCCCTGAGCTCTGGGTAGGTGGGGTCTCCCTGCGTCGGGGGTCAGAGATGGGGTCTCCCCTGGCTTGGGGTCAGGGATGGTCCCCCCTGGAGAGATTGGTTCTTCCTTGGGGTTTTCGGGCTTCACTGTGGGGGCTGAGCTTAAGTCCTTTTTCCTTTCCTTCACCCCATTTTCCCCCCCTTTGGGTTTTTGAACTTGAGGGGAAAGGGTCTTCTTTAAAATTGTAAATATGTAACATTGACAGAAGCAGAGTTTTTTTTTTTGATAAAAATATGAGGTTAGCGTCCCATATTAGGAGATCCCCAAAGAAAATTGGGGGTTGGTCACTTTTTTTGTAGGGAATATGGGGTTTTGCCCTGTATATAGATGTAAAAGGGAATATGGGGTGGTGGTCCTGTATATAATTTTCTGTTGGTTGGGGGGTATGTCCTTTTTTTTTGGTAGGGATAGGGGGTATGGTCCTCATATATATTTCTGTATGGTATACGGGGGTAGTGGTCCTGTATATATATTTCTGTATGGTATACGGGGGTAGTATTCCTGTATATATATTTCTGTATGGTATACGGGGGTAGTATTCCTGTATATATATTTCTGTATGGTATACGGGGGTCGAATTCCTGTATATATATTTCTGTATGGTAAAAGGGGGTGTGGTCCTGTTTTTTATTTGGGTAGTTTCTGTTTATTTTTTTCTGTTGGTTGGGGGTGTATCCTTTAAAATTTTTTTTGTAGGGTTTTTGGGGGTGGGGTCCTGTTTATATATTTTTCTGTAGGGTTAGGGGGGGTATTTCCCTGTTTTTTAATTTTCTGTAGGGGATCGGGGGTAGTATTCCTGTATATATATTTCTGTTGGTTCGGGGGGTAGTTTCCTGTATAATATTTCTGTTGGTTAGGGGGGTGTGTCCGTTTTATATTTTGTATGGTATAGGGGGTAGTATTTCCTGTATTTATTTCTGTTGGTTTTTACGGGGGTGTATTCCCTGTTTTTATATTTTGTATGGTAAACGGGGGGTAGCCCTGTATAATTTTCTTTGGGTTTTTGGGGGTAGTGGTTGTATTTTTTAAATTCTGTAGGTATACGGGGGTGTGGTCTGTTTATATATTTTGTATGGTTAGGGGGTAGTGGTCCTGTTAATATTTTTTTTGGTATACGGGGTAGTGGTCCTGTTTTATATTATTTCGTATGGTTACGGGGGTGTTTCCTGTATATTATTTTGTTTGGTTACGGGGGGGTAGTAGTATGTTTTTAATTTTTTTTTCGTAGGTTATGGGGGGGGGGTGTCCTGTATTTATATTTTTGTAGGGTTTTACGGGGGTGTAGCCGAGATTGCCTGTGAGGTGTGGGACGGTGGGGCCGGGGTTATGGTGGCGGATGAGGAGGGTAACTAGATGGCGCTTATACCCCGGCTCTATGGGGCTCCTTGATGGAGGAGGGATTACTCTCTGATATAATCCCTGCACATCTCCTTCTTTACTGTAAGGCTGTGGCGCCCCTTTTTGGAGCCATACTCAGGGGGCCCCCTGCTGGGTGGGTATTAAGTATTTGGGCGGTTTGCTTTGTTCTCGCCCCAGTAGGGGGGTGTGTTTGTGTTTTCCTGTGTGGGGCACTCGCTTGTAGGGCGGAGGGCGGCGGTTCTTTGGTGACCCGCTCGTGTGCAAAACTCCACCCCCCCTATGTAATGTGTGGGGGTAACCTGTATCCTGCCAGACAGAGCATGTGACTACCGGCAGTGCCCCCATAATAGATACCAACCCCGGAGCCCACACATCGGCGACGTGACACCCCGGACAGGACCCGCACCTGCTGCACAGTGACCCGGATACTGCCCCTCTGACCAGTGCAATGCATCCTATACCAAGAGATGGCGCTAGAGAGGCAACTATACAGACATATTGAGTCAGTGATATCACTATATAAAAGTTACCTCAGTCCCCCCAGGGCCAACGTATCCCCGAAAGTGTCTGTATGACAGGACTCCGGAGGATGATCCCTATAGAGTAACATAAGGCTGGAAAAAGACCCAGGTCCATCGAGTCCCAATCATAGCCCTACAAGGTTGATCCAGGGGAGGCGGAGGCCAAGCGTCCCCATACAAGAGATCCCTTCCCAATTCCAAATCTATCATCAGAATAAATCCCGGGGTCAACGTCCGATCTCCAGGATCCAGTCCCCAGAACTTGTGATAGATTTATCAAGAAAGGCATCTGGGCCCGTCCTGGCCTTGATCATTGACCCCACTATCACAACCTCTTGTGGCCTCAGACTCCATAGTCTCACCGCTCTTACAGGAAAGGATCCAAAATTACAACCCCTTGTGGCCCTGGGCTCCATAGTGTCACTGCTCTTACAGTAAAGAATCCACCATCACAACCTCTTGTGGCCCCGAGCTCCATAGTCTCACTGCTCTTACAGGAAATAATCCACTATCACAACCTCTTGTGGCCCCGGGCTCCATAGTCTCACCGCTCTTACAGGAAAGAATCCACCATCACAACCTCTTGTGGCCCCGAGCTCCATAGTCTCACTGCTCTTACAGGAAAGAATCCACCATCACAACCTATGGTGGCCCCGGGCTCCATAGTCTCACCACTCTTACAGGAAAGGATCCAAAATTACAACCCCTTGTGGCCCTGGGCTCCATAGTGTCACTGCTCTTACAGTAAAGAACTCACCATCAAAACCTCTTGTGGCCCGGAAAGAATCCAAAATCACAACATCGTGTGGCCTCAGGTTCCCTGGCGTCACTGCTCTCACAGTAAAAAATCCGCTATCACAACCTTGGGCTCCACAGTATCCACTATCACAACCTGGGCTCCATAGCGTCACCGCTCTTACAGTAAAGATCCCACCATCACAACATCTTGTGGCCCCGGGCTCCTTAGTGTCACCGCTCTAACAGTAAAGACTCCACCATCACAACATCTTGTGGTCCCAAACTCCATTGTGTCACCGCTTTTACAGTAAAGAATTCACCATCATGACCTCTTGTGTCTCTGAGCTCCATAGTGTCACCGCTCTTACAGTAAAGAATCCACTATCACAATCTCTTGTGTCTCTGAGCTCCATAGTGTCACCGCTTTTACAGTAAAGAATTCACCATCACGACCTCTTGTGTCTCTGAGCTCCATAGTGTCACCGCTCTTTCAATAAAGAATACTCATCTATGATGGTGAAAGCTTTTTTTTCATCTAGATGTAGAGGACGCCCCCTATAGGCCGAGGGTTAGCAAGCTGTCGAGAGATCTGTGTATTGTCTTCTCACATATTTGTATATGGTAATTACATCGCCCCCGAGTCCGATAACCGGTCTCTACACTGGAACCCCCCACTGGTCGCCTCCTCTGCACCCGCTCCAGGTTCACCATGTGCTTCTTACACACAGGGGCCAGTACTGTATAGAATATTCCATATGTGGCCCCACTAGGGATTTGTATAGGGGCAAATTGATGTTCTTGCCTTTCCGCCTCGTTGGACGTAGCCCATGAGGTTAATTGCCTTGACAGCAGCTGCCTGGCATTGGTTACTGAATTTAAAGGGGTTCCCTCACCATACAGTGTCATTGAGTCACAGCCAGCTTTTTATCCTCTTGTCTTTTCAGGCTGTGGGTGGTTCTCTAGCACTGATTAGTATTTTAAGCTTCTCTGTAAGTAGCTGAGAAATTACGAAGATGTAAGTGCAGGAGATGTAATATGTGAAAACTAAAAGCTAGAAGTGCTGTGAGGAGTGAAAACAATTGCTTATCTGTATACGAGCTAATCTCATTAGATATAATTAGTCTGCTTGAGAGTGAGCTCCATGGTGAGGTCACTCCCTGTTCTCTGTCTAATCAGGAAAGAAGATATGGACGGCAACGTAGAAACACTTGTGTGCACTCAGAGCAGATAAAATCTCTTTATCTCCTGACCAAGGTAAAAGCAAAATAGCAATGTATTTAGAAAAAGTCTTCAATTACCTGTCCTTACATGCTGAATGCTAATCTCATTAAGGCTACTGTTTACCGCTATCCCTGCAGCAGTGTATACCCGTTAAACATCTCACATATTATACAGCATGACGACCTACGCTCGAGTCATCTGACCATACCTCCCTTGACCAAAATCTGTGTCGCCATCTTTCACATTGAGGCTCTGCAGATGCTGCATAACTACAACTCTCAGTATCCACAACAGCATTTAACATACATCTACTGGGATTCAGGTCGTAGTAACGAAATAATAAAAATAGATATGAAGACGAGGATTTGGCGACTGCCCCTGCAGACCTGAGGGGAGTATATAACCTGCGGGGCCGTGGAGTATATAGCCTGCGGGGCCGTGGAGTATATAGCCTGCGGGGCCGTGGAGTATATAGCCTGCGGGGCCGTGGCGTATATAGCCTGCGGGGCCGTGGCGTATATAGCCTGCGGGGCCGTGGCGTATATAGCCTGCGGGGCCGTGGCGTATATAGCCTGCGGGGCCGTGGAGTATATAGCCTGCGGGGCCGTGGCGTATATAGCCTGCGGGGCCGTGGAGTATATAGCCTGCGGGGCCGTGGCGTATATAGCCTGCGGGGCCGTGGAGTATATAGCCTGCGGGGCCGTGGAGTATATAGCCTGCGGGGCGTGGCGTTATTAGCCTGCGGGGCCGTGGCGTATATAGCTGCGGGGGCCGTGGAGTATATAGCCTGCGGGGGCCGTGGCGTATATAGCCTGCGGGGCCGTGGCGTATATAGCCTGCGGGGCCGTGGCGTATATAGCCTGCGGGGCCGTGCGTATATAGCTGCGGGGCCGTGGAGTATATAGCCTGCGGGGCCGTGGCGTATATAGCCTGCGGGGCCGTGGAGTATATAGCCTGCGGGGCCGTGGAGTATATAGCCTGCGGGGCCGTGGAGTATATAGCCTGTGGGGCCGCGGCGTATATAGGCCGTGATCTCACCACGTCTCAGTACGGGGTCACTGTAGCGCTTCTTAAAGGGTTTGTCACCATCATTTGACTGTACTCGGAGCTGCCATAGATTTCAATGGGAGAGTCCCGACCAACTGTCCATTCAAAACAGAGAGATTTTGGGGTTTATTCTCGAAATAGGTGCCAGTCCCAGAGGTGGGGAGTTGATTCTTGGGGCCCACCAGTGGAGATGATTCTTGGGGCCCACCAGTGGAGTTGATTCTTGGGGCCCACCAGTGGAGATGATTCTTGGGGCCCATCAGTGGAGGTGATTCTTGGGCCCACCAGTGGAGGTGATTCTTGGGCCCACCAGTGGATATGAATCTTGGGGCCCCCAGTGGTGTTTATTATTGGGCCCACCAGTGGACGTGAGACCTGGGGACCCCAGTGGAGATGATTCTTGGGGCCCACCAGTGGAGCTGATTCTTGGGGCCCACAGTGGAGATGATTCTTGGGGCCACCAGTTGAGATGTTTCTTGGGGCCACCAGTGGAGTTGATTCTTGGGGGCACCAGTGGAGGTGATTTTGGGGCCACCAGTGGAGGTGTTTCTTGGGGACCACCATTGGAGGTGGTTCTTGGGGCCCACCAGTGGAGGTGATTCTTGGGGCCACCAGTGGAGCTGATTCTTGGGGCCACCAGTGGAGGTGATTCTTGGGGCCCACCAGTGGAGGTGATTCTTGGGGCCCACCAGTGGAGGTGATTCTTGGGGCCACCAGTGGAGATGATTTCTGGGGTCACCAGTGGAGGTGATTTCTGGGGTCACTAGTGGAGGTGATTCTTGGGGCCACCAGTGGAGCTGATTCCTGGGGCCCACCAGTGGAGCTGATTCTTGGGGCCACCAGTGGAGCTGATTCTTGGGGTCCACCAGTGGAGCTGATTCTTGGGGGCCACCAGTGGAGCTGATTCTTGGGGTCCACCAGTGGAGCTGATTCTTGGGGCCACCAGTGGAGGTGATTCTTGGGGCCACCAGTGGAGCTGATTCTTGGACCCACCAGTGGAGTTGATTCTTGGTCCCACCAATGGAGTTGATTCTTGGGGTCCACCAGTGGGGCTGATTCTTGGGGCCACCAGTGGAGATGATTCTTGGGACCCACCAGTGGAGGTGATTTCTGGGGTCACTAGTGGAGGTGATTCTTGGGGCCACCAGTGGAGCTGATTCTTGGGGCCACCAGTGGAGGTGATTCTTGGGGCCACCAGTGGAGCTGATTCTTGGGGCCCACCAGTGGAGCTGATTCTTGGGGCCCACCAGTGGAGTTGGTTCTTGGTCCCACCAGTGGAGATGATTCTTGGGGCCACCAGTGGAGTTGGTTCTTGGTCCCACCAGTGGAGTTGGTTCTTGGGGCCACCAGTGGAGATGATTCTTGGGGCCCACCAGTGGAGCTGATTCTCGGAGCCACCAGTGAAGATGATTCTCGGGGCCACCAGTGGAGATGATTCTCGGGGTCCACCAGTGGGGTGATTCTTGGGGCCACCAGTGGAGATGATTCTTGGGGCCCACCAGTGGAGATGATTCTTGGGGCCCACCAGTGGAGCTGATTCTGGGAGCCACCAGTGAAGATGATTCTCTGGGCCACCAGTGGAGATGATTCTTGGGGCCACCAGTGGAGATGATTCTTGGGGCCACCCGTGGAGATGATTGCCGGGCCCACCATGCTCATGGGGGGCTTTGTCCTGCTCACCTGTGGCCCAGGCTCCTGATTATTAGAGAACGTCCTCTGCCGGTTTTCTCTCCCTGGCTGCAGTACCGAGAAGCGGCAGCAGATGTCGCCCTCACACCGCATTTATCCCACTGTCACCATGAAGCCAGGATTCTGTGCCCCGGTCGGAGGCCGCCACGATCTACATGCGCTATGGTACCTGAGCTCCTGATGGAGTCCCTGGAGGAGACCCGCACTGAGCTCTCTCCATCCATCATTGTCCCTGCTGCAGCCGCTTCTGGAGATCTGGGGGGAAAGTGAAGAGAGGGCGCAATGAGGGATCTGCAGCCGGGGGCGCAATGAGGAATCTGGAGTCCGGGGGGCGCAATGAGGGATCTGGAGTCCGGGGGCGCAATGAGGGATCTGGAGTCCCGGGGGCGCAATGAGGGATCTGGAGTCCCGGGGGCGCAATGAGGGATCTGGAGTCCGGGGGCGCAATGAGGGATCTGGAGTCCGGGGGTGCAATGAGGGATCTGGAGTCCCGGGGGTGCAATGAGGGATCTGGAGTCCCGGGGGTGCAATGAGGGATCTGGAGTCCGGGGGCGCAATGAGGGATCTGGAGTCCCGGGGGCGCAATGAGGGATCTGGAGTCCGGGGGCGCAATGAGGAATCTGGAGTCCCGGGGGCGCAATGAGGGATCTGCAGCCGGGGGCGCAATGAGGGATCTGCAGCCCGGGGGGGGCAATGAGGGATCTGGAGTCCGGGGGGCGCAAAAGAGGGATCTGGAGTCCGGGGGCGCAATGAGGGATTTTGGAGGTCCGGGGGCGCAATGAGGGATCTGGAGTCCCGGGGGCGCAATGAGGGATCTGGAGTCCCGGGGGTGCAATGAGGGATCTGGAGTCCCGGGGGTGCAATGAGGGATCTGGAGTCCGGGGGCGCAATGAGGGATCTGGAGTCCGGGGGCGCAATGAGGGATCTGGAGTCCGGGGGCGCAATGAGGGATCTGGAGTCCGGGGGGCGCAATGAGGGATCTGGAGTCCGGGGGCGCAATGAGGGATCTGGAGTCCGGGGGTGCAATGCGGTTTCTGGTGTCCCGGGGGTGCAATGAGGGATCTGGAGTCCGGGGGGTGCTAATGAGGGATCTGGAGTCCGGGGGCGCAATGAGGGATCTGGAGTCCCGGGGGCGCAATGAGGGATCTGGAGTCCGGGGGCGCAATGAGGGATCTGGAGTCCCGGGGCCCCAATGAGTGATCTGGAGTCCGGGGGCGCAATGAGGAATTGGAGTCCGGGGGCGCAATGAGGGATCTGCAGCCGGGGGCGCAATGAGGGATCTGCAGCCGGGGGGCGCAATGAGGAATCTGGAGTCCGGGGGCGCAATGAGGGATCTGGAGTCCGGGGGCGCAATGAGGGATCTGGAGTCCGGGGGCGCAATGAGGGATCTGGAGTCCGGGGGCGCAATGAGGGATCTGGAGTCCCGGGGGCGCAATGAGGGATCTGGAGTCCGGGGGCGCAATGACTGCGCCGCCTGTGTTGTGTGCAGCGCTCTCCTGCAGGTGTGCGCCATAATGCTGCCGGCCGCCCTCCATATCACCCGGGCTGTCACATCCATTGCCTTCACCTCTTGGACCCCGTTACTGGGCTGAGGGGTGTTTAATAATTCAGGCAGTGCTGGGGCTGGAGCCCTCTATTCCCAGGATGGGGCCCAGGTGCTCCGGCTCCAGAAATATCCCATCCTGGGGTCATGTGATTCCTTCAGTAACACATTCTTTACGCTCCTCTGTTCCCTAAAATGCTCCTTCCCTGAGAGATGGCAGAGGAGGAGGGGAGCTGACATCAGCGCCGGCCAACCCCTCCTCCTGCACTAATCCGCCCGAGCCGTCCTCACAGCACAAGACGCGCGGCGACCGCACAGCTCGGCAGGATCCGCGCCGCACACAACCTCTCCCGGAGGAGGATCCCGGCCAAGACCCGATCCAGGAGCAGCCGAGCAGGATCCGACCAGGGAGCAGCGACCTCCGGGGACCCGACCCAGGAGCAGCCGAGGACCCGACCCAGGAGCAGCCGAGGACCCGACCCAGGAGCAGCCGAGGACCCGACCCAGGAGCAGCGACCCCCGAGCGGGAACCGACCAAGGAGCAGCGAGGACCCGATCCAGGAGCAGCGACCTCCGAGGACCCGATCCAGGAGCAGCGACCCCCGAGCAGGATCCGACCAGGGAGCACCATCCCCCCCCCCCAGCAGAGGCGCCCGGGCTCGGCTTTCCCCGCACACGAAGATGGCTAAAAAGCGGCCGTCCGCGCTGGGCTCCGGGGAGGTGATGGTGCCCGCCCGCTGCCTGCAGTCTGCAGCCCCCCGCCCGGCCCGCGCAGTATGAAGCTCTGCTGGTCGGGAGCCGCGCAGAGATGTCGGTGCCTTTACTTAAAATCGGGGTTGTCCTGAGCACCATGGCCATGATCACCAACTGGATGTCCCAGACCCTGCCGGCGCTGGTGGGGCTGATCACCTCCAAGCTGACGGCGGCCAGTGCGGGCACCCTGGACAGGAGCACCGGGGTGAGTGCATGGGGGGCGCCGGGTGAGGGGCTCATCTCATCGGGTGTCAGGTCCTGGGGGCCCATTAATGAGGGAGACACAAATGTCATAGACTTCATTAGCATCGCAGGGAGACGAGCGCCAGCTGCAAGGAGAAATGGGGGGCAGGAGAGGACGGGGGGCAGGAGGGACAAGGGGGCAGGAGGGACATGGGGGCAGGAGGGGACATGGGGCAGGAGGGACATGGGAGGCACAGGGGGCAGGAAGGACACGGGAGGGACATGGGGGCAGGAGGGACATGGGGGCAGGAGGGACATGGGAGGCACAGGGGGCAGGAAGGACATGGGAGGCACAGGGGGCAGGAGGGGACACAGGGGGCAGGAGGGGACATGGGAGGACAGGGGGGGAGGGGACACGGGGGGGCAGGAGGGGACATGGGAGGCACAGGGGGCAGGAGGGGGGGCACAGGGGGGGCAGGAGGGGACACGGGGGGGGGCAGGAGGGACAGGAGGACAGGGGGCAGGAGGGGACACAGGGGGGGCAGGAGGGACATGGGAGGCACAGGGGGCAGGAGGGGACACAGGGGGCCGGAAGGACATGGGAGGCACAGGGGGCAGGAGGGGACGGGGGGGGGCAGGAGGGGACATGGGAGGCACAGGGGGCAGGAGGGGACACAGGGGGCAGGAGGGGACATGGGAGGCACAGGGGGCAGGAGGGGACACAGAGGGGGAGGAGGGGACATGGGAGGCACAGGGGGCAGGAGGGGACACGGAGGGGGCAGGAGGGGACATGGGAGGCACAGGGGGCAGGAGGGGACACAGGGGGCAGGAGGGGACACGGGGGGGCAGGAGGGACATGGGAGGCACAGGGGGCAGGAGGGACAAGGGGGCAGGAGGGGACATGGGAGGCACAGGGGGCAGGAGGGGACACAGGGGGCAGGAGGGGACACGGGGGGGCAGGAGGGACATGGGAGGCACAGGGGACATGGGAGGCACAGGGGGCAGGAGGGGACACAGGGGGCAGGAGGGGACAGGGAAGGCACGGGGGGCAGGAGGGACATGGGAGGCACAGGGGGCAGGAGGGGACATGGGAGGCACAGGGGGCAGGAGGGGACACGGGGGGCAGGAGGGGACATGGGAGGCACAGGGGGGCAGGAGGGGACACGGGGGGCAGGAAGGACATGGGAGGCACAGGGGGCAGGAGGGGACACGGGGGGCAGGAGGGGACATGGGAGGCACAGGGGGCAGGAGGGGACATGGGAGGCACAGGGGGCAGGAGGGGACACGGGGGGGGCAGGAAGGACATGGGAGGCACAGGGGGCAGGAGGGGACACGGGGGGCAGGAGGACATGGGAGGCACAGGGGGCAGGAGGACACGGGGGGCAGGAGGGACAGGAGGACACGGGGGCAGGAGGACACGGGGGGGCAGGAGGGACATGGGAGGACACGGGGGGGCAGGAGGAGACACGAGGGGCAGGTAGGGCGCGGGAAGGACACGGGGGCAGGAGGGGACACAGGGGGCAGGAGTGGGCAGGGAGACAGGAGGGGGGGCAGGTAGGGCACAGGAGGGGCACGAGGGACACAGGTGGGAAGATCACCCCCTGCTCCTCCATAGACCTCAGCATGGAGAGCTCTGATTAGTTCTATATTACATCAGCCGCTACAATGAGACCAAAGGCTTCAGGCTCCAACAAAGAGCCCAGTCCTGTACACCCCCCACCCTGGATCCTTCCTGGGGTGACAGGGACTGGTCAGGGGGACACAGCCCTCACCTGCCCCTCTCAGAGGCCGTGTAGAGCAGGGTGTGGGAACATCCGCTGCGCCCTGGGGGGCCCCTACAGGGCTGTTGACATTGAT
>JAODAL010047219.1:0-30157 GCA_025379985.1 Phyllomedusa bahiana | reverse complement strand
GACGGTACTAAGAAAAATAGGGATAAAAATGGGAAAAACAACTGGAGGAAGCACGCAAAACACAAAAACAAACAAAAAGATCAAAGGATCAACTACATTACCCCCTTTGATCACCATGCAGAAAAAATAAAAAAAAGTATTTTAAATCGTGGCTTTATACTACAGGTAGATCCAAAATAGGGGTCATCTATTTGTTGATCCCCCCTAGATTTATTACCAGAGAGGGAAAAGTGTGGGTAATTGTCTTATTAGGTCAGACCTACAACAAAAAACAAAAAATGAAACAAACACTAATAGGAACACAAAGGAAAGGTACATATGGTTGTCTTGCGTGCCAAAATTGTAATAAAATAATAAAAGGTGATAGAATATAGCATCCAATGAAAGGGTCCCCCTATATTTATGAAAAAAATTTTCACGTGCAATTCCAGACAATGTCATATATATGCTAAAATGCCCTTACGGGAAGCATATATTGGCCCAAATCACAAGACCAGCATAAGTTAAAGTTAATGAACATAGATTCACAGATAAAATTGTTCATGAACCCCTAGATTATGGCCAAAAGAACAGTGTAAATATATAGATAAAAGAACGTAGAAAAATAAAAAAATTTGGTGAAACATCGGTGGCCAACATTTTTATGAATCTGGACACAATGTATGGGATCTGAAATGGTGTATTCTAGAAAAAGTAGAAGCAAGTGATACACATATTTTAAAAAATAAATTGTTACAAAGAGAAGTATTTGGATCCACAAAATGCAAACACTGACACCTAATGGCCTAAATGAAGAGTGCAATTGGAACGTCTATACCTGATTTCTAGTTCTGAACAAATCAGCTGCTATGTGAAGTAACCAAAAGTATGCTACAATAGGATACGGCATATAATGAATAAAAGATAAATATGTTATATGGCCATCATACTGATGCATACCGCTTGTTTTTATTATTAATGTTTTTAAGATAATGAATGTACATTGAGACACACAGGAATCATATATAAGTGATGTATCCTATGGTTACCTCTATGCTTGACAAAGAGGGCGTGTAGCTCTCGAAACGTCGCGAGACGTAGCGCTGTTTGAGAGGTGAGGTGTTGAGGAAGGCTCACACAGCACAGACACTGGATGCAACAAGTCCACTCCGGACGGAATCTCCCATGCGACTACGCAAAGTAAAGGAGATACTTCAATGAACTACCAGGTAAATGATAAATGATAATACAATATATAGAAAGTGAAGTGTGGAATCTGTTTACACTGGACATTCAAATTTTTATGAAAGATTTGAATAAAAATTTATATGTTTTATTACGGAAGCATACCGTTGTATATATACCATTTGCACTAATATTGGAGGTTAGTACAAAAAAGTAATTGGTCGCACAAAATGGCGCCGCGGCGCAAATTTCAAAAATAGAAAATGTTTGGAATTTTTTTTACGGTACCAAAACATAACGGAAACCCTACTTGTTTGGTATTGGCAGATGCATATCAACCTGTAGAATACAGATAACACATTATATTTACCGAAGATTGAACACTATAAAAGCAAAACACCCTCAAACATGGCAAAAGTAAGTTTTTTTTCACAATTTGTCCCACTTGGAATTTTTTTGCAGTTGTCCAGTATATTCTATAGTACAGTGAATAACACCATTTGAAAGTACATCTTGTCCCGCAAAAGCCCTCATATGTCTATGTAAGTGGGAAAAAAAAAGTTATCGCTCTGGGAAGACGAGGAGGGAAAAACGAACATGTCAACAAAAAAAAACGTGAGGTCCTTAAGGGGTTAAAGAGTATTACATTTATATATATAGATTGAAAACAAAGAAAACAAGAAAAAACACTTTAATATTCAGCTACAAAAGATAAATGCCACAACAATATACAGGCCAAAGTCCATAAAAGTGCATATAATCAAAGACCAACCAAAATAATTAGTTTCACGAAACTTTTCAGGTTGGACTTGTCAGTTTTACCCTAGCAGACATTCAGCTTGTATGTGCTTTTATGGAGTCTTTTTATTTCTTTAATTTTTTACCATTTGGGGACTGTTTGAGTCGGGCTTTGGGAAACCCCGTTTTCGCCCTTTTAAGTGAAGCTGCGTCTGTATGTGGGCGCCCGAGGGGCCTCATACTGCGGTGAAAAGTCCCCTGCAAAAGCCAGTGTGTGAGGGAGGGGGGGGCTACGCTAAGTTTCGCCGCGCCCCGGGAGGTGCGCTTTAATGCAGTGTAAAGTCCCCTGCACCTCGCCAGTGTGTGAGACGTAATGCGGGACTTAGGCGCAGTGCGGGACTGCGGCCAACATGTATTCCGATTCGAGACAGGCTGGAAATGAGCGAAAAAACTTTAAAAAACAGTTGTAAAGAGAAAAAAAAGAGTTGTTTTCAAATGAATGAATGAATGTTGAATAAAGTAAAAAATCAAAGCTGGTCTAAAAGCGGTTAAAATGTAGTGAAAAAGGGGATCATTAAAAATTAAAGTAAAAAAATTATTGGTGCTAAGAAAAAAAATTCAGCTCTGTGAGGGGGGAGTATAAATAAAAAAAATCGTTTTTTTTTTAGGTGTAAACATTTTGAAAAATTTATTTAAAACTTCTAAAATTACATAAAAAAACCCCTAACAAAAATCAAAAACGGCAAAAAACATCAGGAATTGGGATATAGAAAATTTGGGGGGAAATACAGTAATTCAAATCTGAAAGTTTTCTTGGTCGACATAAAACGCAATCGAATGGAGCGACATAAACCCATTAAACCTATGGATAGTATTGTCCAATCAAATAAAAGGGCAGCACATTTAAAAATACAGTAAAAAATGCAAAAAAAAAAGGCTGATTGGTTGAGCTAGCGGGGGTTGGTTTATCCGGACAATCAGGGCGAGAAATTTGCCCAATTGTATTATGGAGGGATGGGGGCAATGAAATTGCCCGTGCGGCATGGGTATTGTAAAAAAATCGTTCTTATTGTGTAAAACATTCTCTGTAAAAGAGTAAAAAAACCTTCTATAAAACATACATAATTAAAATCCTAACAACAGTTTTCCCCGTCTCCGGCGCTACATCAGGAATTGCAATATAGAAAATTGCCGGGAAATACAGAAATTCACGTTCTGTAAGCGCTTCTCATTGGTCGGCATAAACCGCCAATCGAATGGAGGACATGCCCCATTAAAACCTATGGAGAAGTATTGCCCAATAAAATGAAAGGAGTGACTTTTAAAAATACATTTTAAAAAAAGGCAGAAAAGGTGTTGGTTAGTAGCGGGGGTTGGCTATAGGCCCAATCGAGTGCGGTATTTGCCCATTGTATATTGGAGAGTTGGGGCAATAAATTCGGCTCTCAGCCCCCGTGCGGCAGGGAGTTTGTGAAAAAAAAAATTTTTTTTTAAAATGTGTAAAATATTTTCGAAAAAGAGCTAAAAATTTCAAAAAAAATCTTAAACCCAAATCACTAAAAAAGGGGTTTGTTCCCGGGATCGGCGTACATCAGAATTGGGATTTTAAAAAACTCCCGGGAAAATTTCAGTAATTAAAAATTTAAAAAGCGCTTTCCCTTTTGGTCGGAAAAAACCACCAAAACGAATAGCGCGACAGTGAACCATTTTAACCCAGGAGAAGTATTGACCAACAAAATGAAAAGGAGGGAAGTTCAAAATACGTAAAAAAAGGAAAAAAAGAGTGATTGGTTGAGCCCCCGGGGGCGTTATGAAAACCCAAAACATTGTTTGTGCGTCGATTTTGAGTGTAGAAAAAAGGGCGCGATAGAAGGGCCCCTAAAAGTTTTACTGTCTATGGGAAATTTTTCTAGTAGTGATTGGTTGGGGGGAAAAGGGGCTCGTCCTGTTTTGCCAATCGCGGGGGAGCTCTTATTATAGAGTTCTATGGGGAAAAAAAATGCAGAGCAGTCTGTTTTTGTTGGGTTTGTTAAAAAGGGTGGTTATTTGGGCCAAATGGGAGAGGAGCGACCTCTTTGGGTTTTCTAATGCAAACTATAATAAAAAAATGTAATGGCAGAAATCACATTTATAATCTCCCGAGTTGTACCCCTGTATATAAAATGAACAATAATATGGGGGTAAGAAAAAAAAAAAAATTAATTATAAATTTATTTTTATTTCTTTTTTTCGTTTTTGCCCCATTTATTGATTTGGCTAAGAAATTAAAAAAAATAAAAAAAAACCCGTGAAATTTATTTTTTTTTTTTTATTTTTATTACCCCATATTTTGTTTCATTTTATTGACATCGGTAAACTTTTTGAGTCTTTCATTTGATTCTTGGGGGGGGTACAGTTTTATTATAGATTTATTAGAAAACCCCTAAAGGTCGCTGCTCTCCCTTTGGCCCCAAATAACCAGCCTTTTTAACTTGCCAATACAAACAGAGCTCGCTCTGATTTCTTTTCCCCATAGAACTCTATGAGATAAATAGTCACCCCGGGTTTTGGTAAGCAGGACGAGCCCCTCTTCCCCCCAAACAATAAAGTTCTAGATATTTCCATAGACGTAATAATTTTTTGGGCGCCCTTCTTCGGCCCTTCTTCTACACTCAAAATAGACACCTAATTGTTGGTGGATTCAATCTGCCGCCTGGTCTAAACCAATCAGTCTTTTCTGCCTTTTTTAGTATTTTGAACTGTCCCTACTTTTCTTTGATTGGTCAATCTTTCCCATGGTTATAATGGTTCACTGTGTCCCTTTTTGTTGGTTGGTTTCTGCCGACCATTGAGAAGAGCTTCAGAATTTGAATTACTGTATTTCCCCGGCAGTTTTTATATCCAATTTTTGATTTGGACAGTTTGGCGGGAAAAAAGCGTTGTTAAAGGGTTTGATTGATATATGTTTTAGAGGTTTTAGCTCTTTTTCGATAATATTTTACACCTAATAAAAACAATTTTTTTTACATCTAATCCTGCCCCAAAGGAGCTGAGACCCGAGATTCCCTTTCCCCGATTCCCAATGACTACAATGGGCAAAGTTTTGCTGTATCTGATTGGCCGGGATGCAAAACCCCCCCCGCTCAAAAATCGCTTTTTTCTGCTTTTTTTTAGATTTTTTGAACGTCCTGCTTTTCATTTGATTGGTCAAAACTACTCATGGTTATAATGGTTCATTTCGCTTCCCCATTTGATTGGTGGTTTTTGCCCACCAATGAGAAGCGTTCAGAAAATTTGAATTACTGTATTTCCCGGGGAAAATTTTTATATCGCTTTCCTGATGTAGCGGGGAACGGGGGGCGGCGACAAATGCGTTGTTAGTGATTTTATTTTGTTGTTTTTTGAAGGTTTGAGCTCTTTTTTTGAAATTTTTTTAACCTAATAAAAACGTTTTTGGAATCATATCCTGTCTCCCCAGAATGGAGTGTGTACTTTTTTTAAAACAGTCGATAGAGACATTTTTGCCCTTTCCATTCTTCCCTCTTCAATTCGCCCCCTTCGGCTCTTTTTGACCACAATCAACAGGTCTGCCTTGTCGGAGCTGCAATGTGCTCACTTTGGACCCGAATCAGCTGCCTTGGGATTCGAAAGTGCCGGTCGAGCTCCGAACGCCCACACCGGCAATTTCCCCCCCCCTTATGTTAGGCGCAGCCGAAAGTGGCGAAGTTTGGCCTAACATCACTCACTGCTCCCCAAGGGTATTCGAATGGGGTTTCGCAGTTTTTGCCAAAAAAAAATGGGTTTGCCCCGATCATACATGTCGCCCTTATTTTTTTAATTTATTTCTACACTTTTCAAAGATTTCTTCACCCACATCAGCCTCTGCCAAATGGAGCTAAAAATAGTGATGGCGATTATGTCGACTATCGTCATCGGGTCTTTGGGGGTTATTGTAAATTTTTATACAATTAGAAGCGATAATGATTATCACCAATGACCATTAAAGTCTAGGGAAGGAAAACACCTTCTTTTCTTACCCCCAAACGGGCGGGAAAGCTGGAATTAAAATCCAAAACAGTAAAGGGATAGTGCTTATTTTGGGCAACACATTTAGGTTAAAAAGTCACAGAAAAAAAAGTCACGACCATTCACTATCCGGGTCTTGTAGCACAGCATCCCCTTAACCTGCATGGCGAAAAAATAAAAAAGTGCCAAAAGGGCAGTTTTATTTGAAAAATTATTTTACTTTAACTGGACATTACTATGCCTGTCCGGAACGCAGAGAGCCCCAAACCTGCATGACCTTTTTTTTAAAAAATGTCGGAAAAAGGGTTTTAAACGAAACCTTTTTTTTTAGTTGAACTGGGACTTGACTATACCTGTCCTGGGCCACAGGAGCCCCAAAACCTGCATGACCGCCAATTTAAAAAGTCCCGGGAAAAAGGGGTTTTTCAACCCCTTTTTAGTTGAACTGGACATTCACTTTCCTGCCGGGGCCACAAATGGCCCCAAAACCCTCCCAGACCCAGATTAAAAAGTCCGGAAAAAAGGAGTCTTTAAACCTTTTTCATTTAAAAAACTGGACATTGGATTTTCCAAGTCTTGGACGCAGAAATGACCCAAAAAACCCCGCACGTTGCCCTTAGGGCCCATAGTAAAAATTTTTAAAATAAGAAATAAATATATTAAAAAAACTCGTTTTCCCTTTTATGTGAGCTAAGGGTTATTGCCATTCTGGGTGGAATTGTTCCCCCGTGACTTTTAGAATGGAAGCAAACAAAAACGATGTCCCCGTAGGTCACGGGGTTTTTGGGAAAATCCTGATTCAAAAATTTTTCTGATAAGGCGGGTGGGGCTGTAAACGTGGATCACGGGTTCGCTGGCCCGGGCCGGGATTACAGTGGGTGTGGTGAGAGCAAGGGTGGCGCCGTTCTATTAACATGAGATTCAGCTAGGGGGGGGGGGGCCCCCGAGTTACAGGGGGTGTGGTGAGAGCCCAGGGGCCCCCCGTCTCCATTAACATGGCAAAAAAAATGCTTTAGACCGCATGAAAACAGTCGGGGAAACAGTGGGGGAAAGGGGGGAATGTGACTAACCCCTCCGCCTTCCTCAGTACACAGTCAAGACGGGGTAGGCTAGAGAAATTTTGCCTTATGGAGCCTTCCCCCTCCGTATAGTGCGGACAATGGTTCACTTGGAGATGCTGGTGGTTGACGTCCTTTTCACCCAAGTCCCTTTTTCTTGGCATTTTTTTTTCTCTTTTACTCAAGGGTTTTGCGGAAAATTGTCTCTGTTCTTGGGTGGCGATGTGCTACATACACCTGTCCTCTGAATAACTACATCTTTCAAGTCTTCCTGTACCTACCTTTTAACAATTTAGAGGAATTTTTATCAGTTTTTGTACAGCAATTTTTTTAGTATTATTTTTAGAAAACACATTTTTAAAAAAGGTGGAATCCCCCCAGTCTTTGTTTTCTTTTTTTTTTTTGTATTAAAAAGGGTTGTTCACTACAGGGATTTTTAAAACATGTTAAAGATCTTCCAAAACAAGTCTTTTTTCAATATGTGCCATTTAAAAGTGTCCAACCTATTCCTGTTTTTGACAGCAATCTCCCCTTTAGCCCTTTGACAATTTTGAAGAACAAGTTCTGTTAGAAACCACTTTTTTTTGAATCGACCGTAATCTGCATTTAAAAGCAACATGCCCCCAAAATTCAAACATGACCCTTGACCACTCTTGAAATTGTGAAGAAACAAATGTATGTTAGAAACCAGATTTTTTTAATAGGACCTGTGTATTGCTGCATTTTAAAACAGCAAAGACCCAAAAAAAATTTAAAAAAAGACTTCTCACCACTGTTAAAAAAATTGTGAGGGAGAAATGCCACTTAGAAGCCACTTTCGTTACAAAGGCCCTTTATTATTGCTGTATCTCACAGCTACATGACCCCAAAAAATTATAAAAAAAATGACTTCTCAGCACTGTTAAAAAGTATGATGGAGAAATGCCCACTAAGAAGCCAACATATACTGTTCCAAAAAGGACCCATGAAAATAGCTGTATCTCACAGCAACATGCCCCCAAAAAAATATAAAAATACTTCTCAGCCACTGTTAAAAAATTGTGAGGGAGAAAGCCAACTTAGAAGCCACATTTCTGTTTCCAAAGACCATGGATAATAGCTTTACTTCACACAACATGACCTCCAAAAAACCGATTGACAATGCAAAAAAATTCCTAATGCTAACATGAGTAAAAGGAATAACGGGTTTTGTCATGAATACCTTGGTGTCCTTTTACAGTCTCCTCACTGCAAAACCCAACAAATGATCTTTTGGGAACTGAGAATAAAAATTGCAGTAAAACATGATCATTTAAAAAAAAAAAAAGGTTCACGAGGACCAATTTCTTTTAGGAAGATGAACGTGCAATATACCGGTCAACTAATCGTGACCTCAGCCATTGGGGCCCACAACATCATCAGAGAAACCATGCCTGGTTCATCTTGATGAAACAAAAACGATCAACCTTATCATGTGAGAAACCGGAAGTGTTTGTCTGTAAAGACACCACCAGCTGTGTCTGAAGTACGCTCCAGATATGACGCTGGCGGCTGGGCAGGACAACACCACCTAATGGCCTGGCTAGCGAACTCGGCCTTCAATTCCATTAGGATACCCAGAAGTCGATTGGGTCTCAGAACACATCCAAAAACATCGGTGTTGAGAATAGCAGTACAGTCGAGCACCATGATCTAAGCCGGTCTCTGTGTGTTTGTATGTGTGCCCCTGCAATACATGTCGTTGGTGAGGATGTAAAACATGATAGCCAGAGGGTCACAACCCATTATACTTCAGCCACATTGCCTGCTGCTGCTCTGCAGCTACGTGCTCTTGGCACTATACTGCTGTCACGTTGCTGCCGTTGTTACACCTGACATTGTGAAGAATGTAAGCAATGCATCAGATGCTCCAGTTTTGAGCAATCACAAGGTTCTCCATTTCCTGCATTTACTCTCCTATTTGGGTGGGTGGAAGGAAAGTGCTAAGTTGATATGTTTTTGTAACCGGGATCGAGGAGGGTGCCCCACCCATAACTGTTGTTCATTTCGATGGCTTTAATGCAGGATCATGTTGGAGGAAATGGAGACATCCAAGCACTCATGTTAGAGATGGAGCCTTGAATCCCAAGCCCTCTGGGTTCGAGGGCACTAGCAAACTGATCTTCCTCATCTTCCACCTCCACCTCAAATTTCGCACGCCAACCTCTTCCACGCAGGTACGTCGTTAACTGTCCGGATGTCCAGGAATACTCCACCTCCTCCATCCTCCTCCGCATCCGTCCGGGCAACAGACCTCAACACGCCCCGACTTGCTCAGATGATGCAGCCACCCTGAAGAGCTGAGGGCGCCCCTTGCATTAGCCCAAGACCCTGAAATCAAAAAAATTGGTAAAACTGTTCGGGCCTTCTGATTCGACGGAGAGAAAGGCTCCATGTCACATCTGGTGTCCCGCTCCTCGCTCCATCGCTGATGGAACCTGATGTTTCAGAGTGTCGCAACAATCATTCCAGACACTAAGTATCACCACAAATGCTCATGCTTACAATGGAATTGTCCGCACTGAGCCAATTGTGGCTTTCTTCAAAACTGCAAGGATGGTGCAAGAGCTCTTTGCACACCAGTCTCCACTCTCGTGGCTCAACACCCCCTGAGGTCCGCACCGCTTCTTGTCAGGCCATGTGTCACTCCCTTCGTACTGTAATGGCATTGCGCTCTCGCTGCCACATCGCTGGAGCATTTGGATGGTGTGAATTCCAGCGTGTAGCCACACGTCAACAATGATACGGTTTGAACGGGAAGACCGAGCTGACGCCGCAACGCAGCCAGGCGGGACGAAGCAGGGTGCGAATGGCGGAAGTGCGAGCTCAGACTTCCTCAGCAGGCAGTCCAGACCGGGGTAGCGCTTTAGAAATTTCTGGACGACAAGTGATTTCATTACGTGTCCAGGCAAGGTATCTGCACCAGCTACCGATCTTAAGGGCGGCAAGCAGATTTTGACCGTTATCGCACACCACCTTGCCTGGCACAAGGTTCTTGTCACCCAGCCAGCGCATCGCGTCTCGTTGCGGAGAGAGTAAGCCGTCCACAGCACAAGACCTGTGTGTTTGACGTCACCAAGACAGATTCAAATTTCAACATGTCCTGTTTCTCTTTCAAACGTGATGCCACCACAGGACCTTGGGGAAAGAACCCTAGCACCATCCCTGCAGAGTTCTGAAGAGCGTCGCGCCGAGCCTGAGAGCCACCATCACCACCAGTAGACTGTCTACCCAGCTCCCACAGTGAGCTGATACAGAAGATATTGCGGCCTTGGCCGTGCTTACTAGTCCAATGTGTCGGTGTCAATGTACATTTCCGGACACAGATGCAGACAACGCGCATGAAAATTTTTAATGATGACACATTGCTGGGCTAGGGCAGGGATGGCCATTTTCTGTCAAGAAAATAACGCCTGCCTCGCAATCTGTATAGGGGGCAGGCATGGGTCATGACGTGGGCCTTAAACCATCTGTGTCCACCATACGGAAAAGCAAATTTCACAAGGCCAAAAGCCTGGCAAAGCCAACATTGGGGCTTTTGCTTTGGGATGGTTTGGGTTAAAGTGTTTTTTCTCCCCCAAAACCCTGGTAGACGAAGGTGGCTGCTAGGAATGGCCGTGAAAGGCATGCGGTTTTGTAAAAAATGGTGGAAGGGAAGGGTTTTAGGATGGGTTCTGGTGGTGCTGGGGGTATGGGCGACGGTGGATCTGAACAGAGGTGACCCCTGATCATGACCTGAGAGACATGGGCAGGAGGAACGTTTGGGGTTTTGGATTAGAAGGAGGCGGAGACGAGGGTGTGCAGTGTTGGAACCCCGGCATCGGTGTGGCCTTTTTGGCCAAGTGTTCCTGCATTTCAATCATGTTTCGTGTTTAAATAGACATGGGGGTGGGGGTTAAAAACCTAGATTCTTGCCTCTAAGATGCTTTACGGAAAAGGGCGGCATAAAAATCGTGGGGAATCGAGGCTTGCTCAAAAAGGCCCCCGGGTTGAGAGGCCTGGACCTTTTTGCGGCGATAAGCAGGGGGGTGTTTCGCTGGTCATGGCTGGCGGAATCATCTCAGCAGACTTGTGCACCCCCCTCCCTTTTGAGGGGGGGCCGTCCGCACTACCCCCTCGCTTCCCTTTCGCCCCGTGATTAAACGCTCGAACCAAATTCTGCTGAAAAAACCACGTTGGATCCGCAATGTCTCATCATCATCAAACAGGGGACTTCGTCGTTGACATTCTGCATCCAGGAGCTGGGGTACAAGCAAAAGGAATGCAAGTGTTGGACCGCCCCGGATTTTGCTGATTACCAGTTTCCTTCCCCTCCTCTGATGGCATCAGCGATTGGACATCAAAGCGGGACAAAATCATGCTCTTTGGCCTCTTTATCTTTTGAAATGCCTTCTGCCCCAACCGCATTGTCATCAAAGAGGTCTTCAAAAAATGGATTATCCACAGTGGTGGGTACACGAGTTGAGATTTGGGCTGCCTTCGCTTCATGTTGGACGGATGCTGACGATGATGATGACGACATTTGTGGCCGTGACTGGGAGACAAGGAGGTAAGACTGCTGGATGTAGGTTGCATTAACCACTGAAGAACAGATTGGCGACGCTGTTCGTTACTGAGATTCACAGGGCCCTGACCCAGCGATGACAGGCCTGACGGTCCTGCAACCAGCGATCCGTATCTTCTCTCGTACCTCTACCTCCATGTCCTACACCCCTCTTTGCTTACTTACCACCTGCATTTCGCTCCATGTTCAGAAAGATAAAAATTTAAGAAGGTATGGAAGAATTTTTGACAGTCTCTTATTAAAAGTCGGCAATCACAGCTATTAAATCCCTCAAATTTTTCCTACAGCCAACTAGGATTAGAAACTGAAATGTTTCTAGCGAATATCTGTGAAATGCGGTCTGGGGAAGAACCTAAGACAAAATCCTTCATTTCCAGGGATTTACAACTGCCCAGTAGGACTAGGAATTGATAGTTTTCAAAAAAATATCATACAAGTGCGCTACATGCGCCAAACTGAGATTCAACGAGTGCAATATAACTATTCAGAAGTTCACCCGGATGAGAAATTGCGTTTTTTGCAGCAATGACAAACGAGAACAGTTGCTAGAAAATTTTTCTATCAGAATTGTCGTACAACATGGCTATTTGAAAAAATCTATGGCCGCACCAGTGCAATACAGCTATTTAAAAGTTATACGATAACAATCGGTGGGTTTTTTCACCCAATGAAAAACACCAACAGTAACTACAAAATTTCTTTACCCAAATTTAATACAAGGTGGCTATTTAAAAAAAAGGGGGCAAACCAAGTGAAATACAGTTTAAAAAGTTATACAGATAAAAAAGGGGTTTTTGCACAATGAAAACCCCCTGCAATTACTAGCAAATTTCTGTATCCAAATATAAGTAAAAATGGGTCTTTGAACAAAAAGGGCTGCACAAAGTAAAAAAAAAACTAATTAAATCGTGTAACGGATAATAAAAGGGGGTTTTTGCACAATTGAAATAACCCCTGAGTTACTAGAAAAATTTCTGATCGTAATATAAGTAAAAGATGGGTTTTTTGAAGAAAACTGGCTGCCCCAAAGGAAAAAAACCATTAAAATTGGTAGGGAAAATAAAAGGGGGGTTTTGCACCTATGAAATCAACAGCAATTACTAAAAATTTTCTATTCCAAATTTTAAGTAAAAGGTGGGTCTTTAAAACAAAAAGGGCCCCTGACCAAAGTGAAAAAAAACCTAATTAAAATTTGTGTAAGAATAATAAAAGGTGGTTTTTGCCCCTATGAAAATCACCCAAAATTACTGCAAATTTCGTAGTAATATAAGTACAAGGTGGGTCTTTGAAAAAAAAAGGCCTCCCCCAAAAGTGAAAAAAACAAATTAAAATTTTTTAGGGTAATAAAATGTGGTTTTTTTGCCCTAGAAATATCCCTGCAGTGACTAGAAAAGTTTCTGTATCATATTGTAAGAAAAGGTGGGTCTTGAAAAAAACTGTCTGCACAAAAGTGAAAAAAAACCCCTTATTAAATCGTGTACGGATAAAAAAGGTGTTTTTTGCACCTATAAAAATACATGCAGTGACAAAAAAAGTTCTGTACCCAAAATTTAAGTAAAAGGGTGGGTCTTTAACAAAAATGCCTGCCCCAAGTAAAAAAAAACCTAATTAAATTGGGGTACGATAATAAAAGGTGGTTTTGCCCATAAATAACCTGCAGTGACTAGAAAATTTTACCTTTTTGTAATAAAAGGTGGGTTTTGAACAAAACTGGCTGCAAAAAAAGTAAAAAAAAAAAAAACTAATTAAATGTGTTGGATAATAAAAGGTGGTTTTTGACCTATAAAATTTAACCTGATTTTACTAAAAAAAATTTCTTTTCCTAATAAAGTACAAGGTGGGCTTTGAACAAAACTGGGCTTCACAAAAAAACAAGGTCTATTCCCCAAAAATTGGCCAAAAATGGTAAAAAAAAAAGCTTTTTCAATACGTTCAAAGCAGTCTGGGCTGCATAATTAAACCTCCTTTAAGAGCCTGCCGCTGTCGGTTTGCCCCACCCCCCCCCCTGCCCCTTTTCCCCCCGTGAATGTACGCGCTAGATTTCTTTAAAAGTTCAGTCAAAACTAAAAAGAACGAAATTCTCTAATTTAACTATGTTCTAATGTTCACAGCAGCTGAAGTATATTGTCTTGTGAAAAAGAGAACGTGTTGTTGAGCTTATTTAAAAAAAAGCTAATACACGTTTGCTCTTATGAGACCCCTGGCACACTGATCTGAAAAGGGAAGGGCGTTCTATGTAAAAAAAGGGGGCATGGATTTTTCCGCCCAATACAACCCTACAATTAAAAGTCTGACGTCGCACACCTAGCTCACCCCGCTCTATGCCCTAGCTGATTCGGCCCCCAAAAAAGACAGGAAGCCTGAAAAAAGCGAGATAGTAAGATTTGGCAGATTCTCACCTAAAAATTTTCACGTGATTGGAAAATTCCGATCAACTAAAAAAAACCCTGCCCATTTAAATTTGTCGTTTATAATGTAACACTACTGATAACAAATTCCTTTAACTTTGTTTTTTATTTTAGAGGAGTTATATTTGGAAGCTTTTTTGCCAATTTTCAAAACTTTCTGTTCTGTAGATTGAGTACTTGGTAATCAACTTTATGCTGCAACATTGAATTGTCACTGATAATTCAACACCGGGCTTCTCCTTTTAGGCTTTACTGGACTTCTATTGTGAGAAGGCCAACAGGTGCAGTGGACCACTGGTTCACTAATCTATTTGATTGAGGGATAATCTTGGAAATGAAGTGCTCTTTAGCCTTAACTACTGCAAGGAGATGTGCACTTCTTACAGGGAATCCAAAAGTCTTTACTCCAAGTAGTCTCCAATTACAACAGTTGGAGTTTAAATGGAAAGTAGATACCAGGATGTGGTGCCAAGGCAGCAGGAAGGAATTATAGTCAGTGCATAAGCTGAGTACAAATAGCACAGAGCATTTGCAAGTTTCCCAGTAGCATGCATTCACTGTTGGTAGTTCTTCGGATAATTTGTATCTATCCCTGGCATATAACCAGGAACATCCTGAATGCTTCCTTCACATTCGGCATTGAAAATATAACTTTTTCTGACCATGAGAAGCTGAAGAAAGAACATATGATCCTTGTGCTTTTCGGGCTTGTGAAAACCTCTTAGTAAGCTGTAAGTTAATAAAATGGCTGAAGCATTGATAAATGCAGGAGAGCTGACATATCTCTGCTATCTAATCCCTATCATATGCAAGAAGAAAAAGTTTGTTCCACCACCGAGAACAAAACAGTGACAATGCAGTTACATAACAAGAGTTTGTATAACTAAGCATATACTAAGTATTTTCAAGGCAAATTTATGTATGAGATAGCCAAGATGATTAACTGTAAAATGATGGTAATCTGACATTTAAAGCTGTAGTGGATGCTGTGATATGGGCCCTGAAAGTCAAAAGTCCACAATATTGTTACCCTTTTGCTTGGCACTGTATTTCTGTCTGCTGTTCATAGATGACATTTTAGCAGCTAAGCTATATAAAAAATTACAGGAAATTCCACCATTGTTTTGTTTTTTTCATACCATTCAGAAATTACATGAACTAACATGTTAATTCTATTGTTTGGACTCTTTTTACAGTTCCGGTGATACTAAATCTGTACATTTTGTTTAGTATTTTCTGCTTGTATAAAAGTATGATCTCTAACAATGCAAGTTTGCAAGAACCCTGGCAATGACAGTTTTGATGCAAGATGCTTGGCAATGTAATTTTCACGGTGAGCCAATGGAAGAAGTCATTTCCTTTTGTTGACAGTATTAATTATGCAGCCGGCAATGATTAAATGATCAAACTTGGAAATGTTTATTTTCCTGGCCGTTAGTGCAGGAGTGTGACAGTCAATCACAGTGGCTATCCTGTAAATGATCACACGGTCACAACCGCTGTGCTCCATATTCATCAGCACCTAGGGCCACATGTATGAAAACTCTCTAGGTCTAAAATTCCCTTTGTTGTCCACAGCAACCAATCAGAGCGCTCCTTTCATATCATATAGTGCTCTGGGAAAATGAAAAGGGCGTTCTGATTGGTTGCTATGATTCTATGAACAACAAAGTGAATTTTAGACCTAGGCAGTTTTCATACATGTGGCTCCAAATGTTGAAGTTTGCTGAAATGCAAGAACTGCGTCTTTTATATGAACATGTCATCTAAATACGTTAACAAGTTAATAACTTTACTAAAGATGTGCAAAGGATTTTCTACATATTTTAGCTGGAAATTTCCTTTACTTTTCATGACAGGTTTGTTTCGGACCCTGATTCTCAGAATGCAATTTCAGGACGATGAATTCTAAAGTGAAATTTTTTGTTAATATTCTTAGACTATCCCAAAAAATGTGTTATTATTTGAAGTTAAAGCTGATATCTTTTAATCAGGGCTGTGGAGTCGGCAAGCCAAAGCCCCAACTCCGACTCCTCAATTTCCCAAACCTCCGACTCCCGACTCCGACTCCGGACTCCGACTCCTGACTCCCTCATACACGGCGCATGTTTAAGTGATAACTTTACTATACTGACAAGCAAAATGGTAACAATGTTTTGATCTTTTGAACACTTGTGGGTAGAGTTGAAGAAAAAGCTGTATTTGTATCCAAGTCCAGTCTGCTCCAACATTGGGAATGTGTAGAAGAGACCTGAGATCAGATTTTGTTCAAGACATGCTTGAATATGATCCAGAGCCCAAAAGGAGTCAGGCAGAGCTGAAATTCAAAAGTAGATTTCCCAAATACTAACAAAATAATAAAAATTAACATTTTGATTTTTAGGAGCCAAACAGTAACAATGCAGTTACAGGAAAGAATCTGCAGAACTAAGCAGATGCTAAATACTTGCAAGTCAAATGTATGTATAAGATAGGTAAGATGACTGTATATAAAATTACAGTAGCCTCATGTACAAAGCTGTAGTGGATGGCCAGATATGGAGCCTGAAAGTCTCACAAGTTCCAAAAATTGTTACCATTTTTCTTGTCAGTGTAAAATATATTTATTGGATATGACTTTAGAACACAAAAAAATTGTAAATATGCAAAACATTGCAGGAACATTTGTGGAGTATCTGAATTTGTTCTGAGAAATAGTATTGTCTCCATCAGATCCTGCATTCATGACCTCACATCTGATCTCATTATTTCCAGGCTAAAGAATGGCCTCTCTACACTAACTTGGGTTGGGGGCAAAGTGGGGACCACAAATGCAACATCTCTAACAATGTCAGGGTATAAAGGAATTGCCTCAGCCACAGTCAGGTCTGATGAATGGTTGAACTGTTCTAATTCTTTGAAAGCAGGTGAAAAATTTTGCTGAAATCTGTTTGCCATGGGAGCAGAATCTTTTCCCCTGGGGCAGCGCTTTGCCTGCTCCATGTCATCAATTATGCTCCTCATGTGATAAGGCTGAAGATATGGGAGCAGTAGCACTGGCCGGTCCCAATTCCTCTTGCTATTTGCACTGCATCGATCTAGCTGGACCTACTTAAGTGATATCTGTGGAGTCGGAGTCGGTCCATTTTATGACGACTCCGACTTCTGCAAAATAGGCACCGACTCCAACTTCACGACTCTGACTCAGACTCTACAGCCCTGCTTTTAATCGCATGAGACTTATTTGGAGTAAAATAGTCACAAAACATTCCCTCTGTTTGTTAACATTCTGTTTTAACATAGTTTGTTCAGTAAATAATACCATCCCCAAAAATTATTCCTGCAATGAATCCTCTTGTAGATAACAATGCCAGATTTGTGTATTTAATATTGAGTCGAGGAAAAGATCCCAGTTTAGCTTTACATGTACCTATTTCCCTTACTTAAAGGGTACTAGCTAAGCAGTCTTTTGCTCAGTATGTTTCATTAATATCATAAGACAAAACCAGAAATGGGAGCAGAAAACAAAAGCTGTGCAAATCTTTCATTTAGACTAGATTCATATTTGTGTCAGATGTTCCATTTGGAGCCTCTGTCACAGATTCCATAAAAATGGCTGAAACAATAGGGCAGCATGGAGATCTTTATAGCAATTCAGTGGACTACATTGTACTCCATCATGTACTGTTGGTGCTTATTGCATCTGAAGCCAATTTTTTGACAGAGGCTCTGAATGGAACCTCCGAAGCAAAATAAGAACTAGGCCTTAAACATTTTCTTTCTTTAAGTTCTACAGTACTTCTGGTTTTGGATAACAAATACCAATGCAAAATACTGACCAAAATAAGGATGTGTGAAAATGGCCTTAAAAACTGTTTTTGAAAATGGATCATAATCATCCAGGTGCAGCATTTCTTTTTTGTGAAGGTGCAAAAGCAGATAGGGCAGGGAAGAACAAATGAAAAATATTGACCATGGTTAATATTGTTTGTTTCAGATAATATAAACTCTGCATTATAAGAGAATATTGTCACACTAGGATCTGATGGCCATGGACATTGCATTTGTGTCAAGCAGGATGTCTAAAACTGGCATGTTTGGGTGTGTACTTTTTATTTTATTTATTGGTGTGAAGTTAACATGAAAAACATGTATAAAACTATAGCTGGCTTTTATTTAAAAAATTATATAGATTCTGTAATAAACGTCTACCAGACCTTTTCCCGTTGAACACCCAATTCTCTCTACCCCCATTTGGTGTGTGTTACCTTTATTCTATAAACTTGATTTAAAAGATGACATGTACAAAATAAAATTATACTGTAACATATAATTTTCATTAAACAATGTAAGAATATTTTTTTCTCTCAAAAAATATTTAAAAATAATTTTTGGTTCAGCTCTCAGTGATAGAATTCATTCTAAATTCCGTAAAATAATCTTGTAAATTCTTATTGTTCAAACCTGCAAATATCTAAAATGAATAAATAACAATAATATAGTCACCATCTTAGTAAAAGCAGTATCAAGAGAGTGTCTAAAATATGCATCTAGAGATTTAGAGGTTAATCTTCTCCACAGAGTAGAGAAACCTTGGTAAGAACGTGCCTACTAAACATTCAGAATGAAGGAAAATGGATCACTTTTGCTAGGGCTATACCCAAAGGGCTTATAAATTGATATTGTGTGTTAGAGCTGCATTTAATCTGTGCTCTGATGCAACCTTCTCAGTAGTGTTCACCTTCCATTCAGATAATTGTATTTCATTTGAAAATTTAAAAGAAGAATGGTAAATCAGTGATTTTATGTGACCTCACTTTGTGTGGAACAAATCAGTTGTTTTTGCAATTAAAAAATAACATTTATGTTATGCAATTTTCCCCTTTAATTTTTTTTCCCACATTTTTCTAATAATTTTAAAAAATGTAAATGTATATCTTGCTTATTAACAGAATTGCCATTACCCCTGGGAGCCCACAATTATAATACCATATAAGAGCAATATAATTCTTAATCCTATTTTTAATTGGTATACATAATTCATATTTGGTAACTGATTTTGTGCAGCCATTTAAATTTATCTGTTCACAATAAGATAGTTTATTACATTTTTGAACATTTGAATAATATTTTCTCTAAAACTATTAAAATCGTGTTTTTTTTCTAAAAATGCAGTTTTGTCAGTCCCTCCTCTAGCAGTAATAAGATCATTTTTGCAGATCTGACTAGTGATGTTCAACCCCTTAACAACCAAACCTGTTTGGGCATTAATGATCGAATAATTTTATTTATTTTCTTTCACCCTTGCATTTAAAGAACCATAATTTTTTATTTGCGACAACTTGTTTTTTTAAGGAATTGTATTATTCAGTGCCGCCATCTTTGGGGTACATAATATAATTTATTTGTTTAGCTTTTAGTAACCTTTTTCTTGGGAAGAAATGCAAAAAAAAACAAACTCCCAGTGATCCATTAATTTTTTTGCAGTGTGCTAAAAATGAAACATTTTAACTTTATTCTACAAGTCAATATAAATGTAGTGATACCAAATATGTATTTTTTTTTTAAGTTTTTAACTTTAAAAAAATTTTTTTATAACAAAAAAAGCATTTTATTAAAACCAAAATTCATACATTTTAAAAAATTTTTTCTAAACCTTAAAAACTTATTTTTAAAAAACAGATTTATTTTATTCTTTTTAATATCCATACAATTTATATTAAAAGTAAGTTATTTTATTCTTTTTGGGGCATTCAAATTTGACGTACCACAGGTGTATTTTATTATAGGGAACTATTTTCTATTATTGTTACATTTTTATACAATTCACTATCTTAAATATTTATATAATCTTTGATAAAGAAGAAAATCTTAAATGGGATTGTCACTTTTTTTACTTAAATCATCTATTTGCCACTTTACAATACTAGATAATTTTGACTAAAAATCTGTGTTAAGTGGGGGTTGTTATTTTTTCATGAAAAAATGAGGAGTATTGATAAGAAATATAGTCAGTTTTTAACCCTGTTATCACTTATAGATTCTGAGTTCATCACTTTGCTAGCACTTACAAGCATTTCATAGGCTTTTAGTAGATTTTCAAATCACCAGGATGATTTAAAATCCATAAATTCTTGTCCCAACCTTTTTTTGGGGATTCTTTTAAATAAAAACTTCACCCAGTTTTTTGTGATTTTTTAAAACCTTTCAATGACCAAAGTTTCGACACCCAATAAATTTGACATGTTAAATGGGTGCCACTATCATGAGTAAAGATGGGACAACATTGTTGAAACTTTTTATAAACAGAGCCTAAGAGGATTTGGGGAAATCAAAAGATGAAAAGGAAAATTCATTTCTGTGATCATATTGGGTTTGCTACTGTAATATTTAAAAGACCACTTTATTCTTTTTTCAATAAAAAATGTGCGTAGGATCAGCATAGCAGTTACAGGGAAGTTTATTTTAACATGGATCCAGACAGTTTTGTAAAAACAAGGTTTGCACATATGTAGAAAATAGGGAGTCCCCCATTTAGCATTCCCTAAACTGCATTGCTTTAAAAATTTGTTACCCAAAAAGCCCCTCCTGAAATTTAAAAATTTTATATTAAATTTAAAAAATTTCAAAGGGGCCGATCGGGCCCCCCCCCCCCGATTTCCCCCGGGCGTTCCAAATTAACAAATTGTTCAGCAAATTTTATTTTTTGGGAATTATTATACTTTTATTTTTTACTATTTTAACTAATGTTGTATGAAACCAAAATGGCAAACCCAAAAAATTTTATGGTGTAAATTTTTTTGTAAAATTTTTTAAAAGCTGTATATTTAAGGGGACACCCTCCAAAATTTCCCTCCTTTTTTTGAAACCCTGCTATTTGTAAGGGCTTTCAATTGGGAAAACCCGGGGAATGTGCCATTTAAAAGTACAAAAAACCCGGGCCCTTTTTTTGTTTTAACCTACAGGCTTTTACTTCAAGGGGGGTTTTAAATTATTTCACCTCAGGGCCTTTTTAAATTTTTAAACCCTTAAAAAACCCAAATTTAACCAAACAGCAGCAAAATAAAAGCAAAAAAAATTTGGGGTCGAGTAAGGATCCTGGAGTTTTCTCTATCAAAAGGAAGCAAGTTTATTAATACCTTATTGCAACAAGATGGATCTTATTATCTTCGGGGGCCCATTTGAATCTTTTTGGGGTTTTTCTGCCCAATTGGAGGGAAAAATTTCCTAAAATAAATTTTTGGCCATGTTTTTCCCCCTTTGTCATAGCAGGATCATAAACAGCATTTATAACAATCTAGCCTCGGGAGGAAAAGGCTTCTAGTGATCTGTTTAGGCAAAGAATTTTCAAGGGGTTGTTTTTTGGGGGAAATTTCCAGCCTACAGAGAGAGGGCCCAATTTTAAAAATGTAGGGGGCCTTTCCCTTTACAAATTATTTTGTAAAAAACAATGTTCGGGTTTCAGGGTTTTAAAATGCCCCTTTTTTAAAAGGTTTAAAATGTGGGGGGGTTCTTTAAAGGGAAAGGAAATCACTAAAGAATGATATGCTTAAGCAAAAACATTGTATTAAAAAAAAGTTTTTTGGGGCCTAATGATTCTTTTTCCTTAAATAGCTTTTTTTTTAAATTTTACTTGCACTTAAAATTCAGCTGCCTCAATTTCTAAAACGGGCACACCATTGGGTAAACTGACTCAAATTTTGGGTAAATAAAAATGTTTTTTAAATTCTTAGAAATTTCACAAACAAATCTTTCAAAACCCTTATCTGTCTTTTTTTACTGTGCAAAAATTCTTTTTGAAATCCTCTTTTTAAACAACTTTGCCCCTTTTATTAGTCCCTTAGCCCCTTCTGTTAAAATCTACATTTTCTTTACTTTTAAGTATAATTTTATTTACAAATAATAGAAGGGTCTACACTAGACTATGTGAGTGTCACAAATATTAGCAATAATAAATGAAGAAAAAGCATGGCAATGGAAGACCGCTGACTAAAAAAAATATATTTAAATTTTGGGATTTGCCCCAAGGTTGGGGTCAAAATTACATAGGTTTTTGGGGATTTTAAAAAAAATGGATTTAAAACAATTTTAAAAAGGTAAAAGCTTCTTCAAATAAAAAAGCAGTAAGGGAAAATGTTTTGGAGGGTTAAATAAAAAGAACAGAATAGAAAGAAACGAAGGGCCCGCGAGGGAAAAAAAAGTTGGAAGGGGGTGTTAAATTCATATAACAGACAAGGTGACTAGCCTTATTTAAATTTTTTTCCCCCCCCGAAGAAAAATTTTTTTTATTTTTAAAAAAAAATTTTAACAAACAATTTTTGCGCCCTAATGACTTGTTTTTTAGTGAGTCAGGTTGCATTTTTTAAACCTACCCTTTTTTTTTAAAGTAATTTGGTGGGGGAGCGTGGATCTTCTGAACCCCCGAAAACGACCCCAGGGAACAAAAAGTTCCCAATAGCCTTTTTTCCAAACCGTGGCCCGCTCAAGGGGAGGTAGGGCTTGCTGGGGGGGCCGGGAGACTACCAAGTCACTACCTCTGATGCGACTTTCTTGCATGGCAAACCGGGGTACGCGTTGGGACGAATTTTCAGAAAAAATCATGGTGGGGGGAGGCAAAAGGGCAGGAAAAGCACCCGACCAATTGGAAATGGACGGAAGGCAAAGGGTCAGATACACATCAGGTCGGGAACACTTTAGAATTGCTTTCTATAAGGCTGTGGCACTATAAATCTGGCAATGCAGGAAACGAGTGACCAGAATATGTGGTGTCAGCGCCCGACAATTATCCAATTATCGGAATGCTGGCCCTTTAAATTTCACTGAACCAGTGCACGCACCCTAGGTTGTGGGGCCATGTACGCCAGCCGTCAGAGACATGCAGGAAAACAGGAGAGCAGAGAGTTGAGTATGGAACCGGGGCCCAACGTGCGAATCGCGGTGCCACTCTTCTCCGGCAGCAACACAGAAGGGGGTACACGAGTGTGCCTACGGCCCAACATGTGGGCTGCGGCGCCACTCGTGACAGTGTGTTCATATTATATTTTGAGAAACCAATACATTATTTGTGAAGTGGAATGAAAGAAAAATGCACCTGCACCATTGTTTTTTGGGTTATATTTTTACATAATGAAGTTTAAATGGTATTAAATTTATCCCAAAGGTCAGTCCGATTACGGTGATATCAAATTGATATAGTTTTAAGATATTTTAGTAATTTAAAAAATATATTTTTAGAAAAATATGTAGTTCCTGGGCTTGGCCATAAGTTTTTTTTTTTTTTTTTTTTTCTGAAACAGTTATGTAAAAGCTTGTTTTTCATGGGTAAAACTGTGGTTATTACTACCATTTTGAAGTATATGCAGCTTTTGTACTCAATTGTTTGAGGTAGGAGATGTAACCGAAACAGCAATTTTGCAATTGGTTACAGATGCACTGGTATCAGTTATGTTTATCTATAATTTTTTTATAGATACATTTTTGAAACTTTTAGTAAAGATTTTTTTATTTTTTCTGGAGACCTGATCACTGTGGTGCAAGGGGTAGTACAATACACTTCAGTACAAATCTATTGCAGAACACTGTACTTTAAACACACCTTTATTACGCTTTTTTCTCCGATCACACCTGTGGCAGGTAAGAGCAGTAAATAGCAAAAAATTAATTGATCACCCACCATATAATATGTAACAGCATGATTGTAGTCCAATGCCAGTTCACAGAGAAATCCACGTTAGAAGAGGAAAGTAATCCAGGTAGTAGATCCAGCACATTAGTAAAAAAAATCTAAATTTATTGCAAAATTTTTACCCATGTGCTGGATCTACTATCTTGTAGTAAGAGTAGTAACATCAATGGCATGGTGGCCTTCATTAGGGGCCAGCTGCCATACCTAAAACTTGGCACTTTGCATTTTTGTTGTGGAAAAACAATTGGGTGACTGAGGGGAATTCGCCTATATAATGGCTTAGAACACTGTGATTGCAATGAGAACAGTGTTTAATTAGTTATAGTGGTATTCCCATCACAACAAGTGCTGCTGGGAAGGCCAATTACTACAAAGTAAGTAGTTTTCAAAATGCATAGTCTGCATTACCTAATATAGGCCTTTTTGCACCTTAAACTTGCTCTCTTGTCTTCATGGTTACCAACCACCACTTTGTGCTGTCAACTGGTCAATTAGCAGTGTTAGAAACAAGCACAGACAAGAGGTGTGCTGACATCATCGCAGTGCCACTGTCTTGTACTGCCCATTTTTTTGAAGCAAAAAGTAGCAGGGCCAGGGCCAAAACGTGAGGTAACACTACAGTACCGGCCAACAATGAGAGCACATAGTGGTAGTCAGTAAACAAGGAGATAAGAGAGCAAGTTGAAGGTGCAAAAAAGGCTTGCATTAGGCAAAGCATATTAGGTAATGCATTTTGAAAATTGGCACTTCCAGCAGCACTTGCTATGTATGCTCAGTGGCTAGCACTGTTGCCTTGCAGCACTGGGAGGGTCTTGGGTTCAAATCCCAACAAGGACAACGTTTGCAAGAAGTTTTGATATTCTCTCTGTGTTTGTTTGGGCTTTCTCTGAGTAGTCCTGTTTCCCTCAAACTCCATTTATATACTGATAGACTAATCTGAAATTTAGACTGTGATCCCCAATAGCGATAGGGACCAATGTGAGTATTCACAATTTCTGTACACATGGGCATAACTATAGCCATAGCAGCCATAGTGACTGCAACAAGCCTGTTGTTGAGGGGACCTACTAAGATACAAGAACTTTATTCTTTTTTTTCATAGGGAACAAGTAGTTGGTGACTATCTGCTCTCCAGCACTATTATTTGGCGTCCCTGATGCAACAGTATTATTTCTACCTTTAATTATTTCTGCTTATGCTGCTGTTTTAGTTTATTGTCATTAGGTGGTGAGGCCCCATTTCATTCTGCTATGGGGCCCCATGAATTGTAGTTATACAGTGCTGTGGAATATAATGGCTGTTTATAAAAGAAATAAATAACATTCTGTAGTGAATCCAGGCCACTGGTGATGGATGTCAGCTGAAATTAACAGCCTGCACCCTTTGTGTATGAAGCCTTGACTAAAACAGTATCTCACCCCTCACATTTTTGTTAATATTTTATTATATTTTCTCATGAGACAACCTTAAAGATATGACACTTTGATACAATGTAAAGTAGTGTGCAGCTTCTAGAACAGTGTCAATTTGGTGTGCCCCCCAAGACAACTCAAGACACAGCCATCAATGTATAAACCACTGGCAACAAAAGTGAGTACACCCCTAAGTGAAATTGGACAAATTGTGCCCAAAGTCTCAATATTTTGTGCGACCACCATTATATTTCAGCACTGCCTTAAAGGGTTTGTCTCACTACAAGGATTACTTTTTATGTTAAAGATCTGCAAGAACAAGTCACTTTGCAATATATGTCCATTAACAGTTTCCTACCTATTCTGAGATACCCCCTTCTTGTATGGGCGCATCACCCCCTCGGGTCGCTACAGTTACAAACCCGTTTAGTCTCTCATTTTTAGGCTGCCAGCCCCTGGTTGCTATAACTAAGACCTGGGTTCTACTGCAGGCCATGTAGAAGCCAGTAAACACACCTCTGAATTCAAAGTGAAACCAAGAATACCGGACTAAGTTAAGATGAATCAATGTACTGAGACAACCTCTTTAACTCTCTGAAGTTCACTAGAGTTGCACAGGCTGCCACTGAAATCCTCTTCCACTCCTCCATGACAACATCACAGAGCTGGTGGATGTTAGAAACCCTGCGCTTCTCCACCTTCCATATGAGGATGTCCTACAGATGCTCAATGGGTTTTAGGTCTAGAGACATGCTTGACCAGACAAGCACCTCTACCATCATTTTCTTTAGCAAGGCAGTGGTCGTCTTGGAGGTGTGTTTGGGGTCGTTATCATGTTGGAATACTGCCCTGCAGCCCAGTTTCTGAAAGGAGGGGATCAAGCTCTGCTTCAGTATGTCACAGTACATGTGAGCATTCATGATTCCCTCATTGAATTGTAGCTCTCATGCAGCCCGAAACCATGACACTCCCACCACCATGCTTGACTGTGGTCAAGGCACACTTTTCTTTGTACTCCTCACCTCATTTCCACCACACATGCTTGACAACATCTTAACCAAGTAAGTTTATCTTGGTCTCATCAGACCACAAGAGGTGGTTTCAGTAATCCGTGTCCTTAGTCTTCTTGTCTTCAGAAAACTGAAGACTTTCTAGTGCATCATCTTTAGAAGAGGCTCCTTCTTGGACAACAACCATGCAGACCAATTGAAGCAGTGAGGGCATTGGTCTGAGCACTGCAGGCTGAGCCCCCCCCCTTTTAACCCCACTTAATGCGGGGCAGCACTCAACATCTATTTTGAAAAGACAATCAGATAAGGACCCAACACCCTGCCTAACGTCTTTGATAAACAAAAAAATAAATCAAAAAAAATTATACAATATAATAAAAATTTGAATGTTTCATGTTTCTTTTATTTTTTTAAATGTAAGTCATATAAATTAAGAGTACAATTTCATTGATGTATCTTGTTCACATTTTAGTTGGAAATCTTAGTTTTCATGAGGGAAAAAGAACTTCATCTCCAAATAAGAATCTGGGAAGTATTGTGCTTATTTAATAAAGGTTGTTGTCTGTATGTAGAGACAAAATACATTTATTCTTCTTACAGAAATAAGGGAAAAATCAAATGTGGGGCTGTAAAAACTTCCTTTGTTTTTTTAAAGAAACCAAGCTACGAAAAAAACCTTTGTTTTTTCTGACATTTTTTCCCTCTGGCCGTAATTCTTTTCATCAATCATTGCATGCAAATGTGTGCTTTCAAACATCCCGTAGCCTACAACTGTAAAGAACATACCTCAAAAAAAGCACCTAGAAAACAAAAGATTGACCCCCTGGCTGGGTTTTTCAGAGACTTGGTGTTTTTTTTCCTTTCAGTATTTTCTTTTAAAAGAAAAAGCCAACAAAAACAACAATTTTGTTTTTAACTGTTCTATTTTTTTAAAAGTGCTTTTTTTAACTTCACACAAACGTTTCAAAAAAAGTGGTAAAAGGGGGTTAATTTCCTGCATTTTTTTTCATACAAAATAGTGGAGCTGAGAAAATGTTAGGCCTCATGTACACAGGAATTAACAGATGGGAAAGGGGTGCCATTTAGAACCACTAGCAATAAAAACTGCACAAATATCCTTTACTGTATGTGTAACTACCACACTCTGGGCACCATGTTTTCTAAAAAAAAGATCTATTTTGACTATTTTGTCTATTTTTAGTAAATTTTTGTTTTACTGTATTTAATTTTTCTTTATTTATAATCTTTTTTTGCAGTGAGGGGGTCTTGTTTTTTTACACCACATTGGGGAATGTCCCCGAAAAAAGGCACCGGAACGCCACTTTTAAGGAGCATTAAATTGGTGACATGTAAGAAAAGAGGCACCGCCGCGCCAATTTTTTGGGGCATAAAAAAAGGGGACAAGTAAGAAAAGAGCACCCCACGGCATTTTAAGGGGCATTAAAATTAAAGAAGGGAGCCCAAATGTATGAACCTGCCCTAAATCGGCATGGGTGAACCTTTTTTAGCATGCTACGTCCCAAAAAAAATTTGGGCACCCCTATTAATCTTTAAACAATTTTAGTTCTAAAATTTGGGGTTTTTTGCAACAGCATTTCAATTTTGATTATCTAATAACTGATGGGCCAGAAATTTTCCATTGAAAAGAGTTTATGTACTAACAAAAATGTGCAATATTTTTATTAGTATATCAAATTAAATGGCTGTTGCAAAAAACCCAAAAATTAGAAAAAAAAATGATTTTTGATTAATAGGGGTTTCCCAAACCCCTTTTCATATGACTGTACTTAGGTACTAACTAGGGGCTAGCAAACTTGCGCGACTAGAATTAGGGGTCCTAACTTACCATTCAAAAACTGACAGCCTGGATCATTCCCCTTGAGAAGCGGAGGCGAAATGCGCGTCGGGGTGTTTGGTTCATTTAATCTGTTTGATCCTTGTGATCTATAAAATTTTTGTTTTTTAAAAAATTATGTGAGTTTTTATACTAAATCACCTATTTTCATGTACAGCATTAGTTTTAGTAGGATTTGTCTGGGATTTTTTTTGTGGGTTTTTTGTCTGTTTCTGAAAAATTTTTTTTAAATTTATAATAAATTTAATAAACATTTTTTTACATTTTTTATATTACTGTAGGGGTACAATTCTTTTGGTATTCTTTTTTTTTATGGGATCCACTATTTTAATTTTCCCTTGTTTATTGGTTTTACTAATATATAGAATAAGGCTACGATAGTTTTTTGGCAGAAAATACACCAAAAAAAGTGAAGCCCAATTTTGACATGTGCCCCAAAGAATGTATAGTGCTCCCAAATATATGAATCTGTCATAAATCTGGTGTGTGGTATACCTTGCATAGAGCTTTCATAACTTTTATTGCTTTGCATAGCAAAAATTTTGGGACATTAAATGTGTCTTCCCCCACAAAATGTGCCCGTTTTTGGGGTACAACTGTTAAACATAAAGAAAAGGGGTACAACGTTTTTGGGGGTTTCAAAATAAAACCAAAAAAATGCAAAGTCCGTTAAAAATTTTTCATTTAGGGAGACATTTAGCGGGGTTTCACCTTTTTCTGGTGTAAAAGCCCTAAGGGGGGATCTAGATGTCTAATGGCCTAACAAAGTGTTATTACAGAGATTGTCCCCGGGCCCCCTTGTGGGCCCCATGGGGAAAAGCCAAAAAAATGACCCAAAATTGAAGGAAGTAGGCGCACTCCGGGAAATTTTTTTCCCAAAATTTGGGAAATAAAAAATTATTATTCAAAACAAACAACATAAATTAAAAGCCGACTTAAATTTTAAAGAAAAATCCTTTTCCAAACACATACAGATTCAAACCCAGACTTTTGGGCCCTGAAACAAAAATTTTTTTTCAATAGAACATTTTTAAAATCCCTTTTTTCATTCTTTTTTTGTAGGGAATTTCATTTTTTTTGGCCCCAACCCCGTGAAACAACACTTTTTGAAGTCGGCACCTTCAAACCGACTTCAAACGTGTTGATACACGCTTTTATATGATGCTGTCGTTTTGAATAGTGTTGAGCGATTTTTATCGACAAAGTTGAAAATCATGAAAGGGTTTTTATGGGGGTTTCGAAATTTTCAGATCATGGCGATAAAAAGGTTAAAATCTTGCATCATCTATTAAACCGCGCCATTTTCGGCGTTTTCCGTCTTTTTGGCGGCCAGAAAACCCGATTCCCAGAATAGAGCAGGGGTGGAAAATGGGGTTGCGACGTCATGACGGGGAAATTGAAAGGGGTTGCAAATTTGGCGGGAAAAAAATAAACCTTTCCCAAAATCTTTTTAAACATAGAACACCCTTTCCCCTTTAACCCCCTTTTAGTTTTCCTCAGTTTCTCATGGGAAAAAGGAACGGGCGTTTCTGCCGGGGCCCCAAACAGCTTCACAAAATTAATCTATTTCGAAACAGAAAAACCCTTTCTACAAATAAGCTTGTTACCTTCCCCAATTTAGTTAGTTTAAAAGAGATTTGAAGTTTTTATGAAATTAGCTAGAAATTTTTTTTAAAGGAAAATTTACCGCTGAAAAAGTAAACGGGGGGAGCGGGGGGGGGGGGGGCCCGCGGGCGAACACGGGGACAACCTATCTAAAAAGAAACGGAAAAAGGGTTCCCCAAGACATTATGAAAACTTTTCCCACTGAATATTTTTAAAATTATTAAAAAAGTTTGCTATTAAAAATATTTCCTGGATGGGGGGGGCACCTAATTTATTTTGGAATCACATTAAATTATTCTAGTAAGGGCCGGTCTCTTTGTTGGGTTTGAAAAACCCATTTTTTTTTTATCAGTAAAAACATTTCAAATAGTTTTTCATTTTAAATTTTTAACCCACCACCGTGTTGATATATCCACCTTGCATTTAAATTTTACAATCCAAAATCTTGTATCAGAAACGGGTTTTGTTTTTTTTCCCCCCCAAAAATACCGGGGTATCATACAAAAACATAACAAAAACGTGTTTTTTGATTTTATGCGCACCCAGCTTTTGTTCATTGACGCAGCACCCACAAAAATTCTTAAAACACCCAAATTTCAAATAGTCACCAAAAGGTGAATTAAAAGGTGCAAAAAATACCGTGTTTTTATACAAAA
>JAODAL010047218.1:0-30157 GCA_025379985.1 Phyllomedusa bahiana | reverse complement strand
CAAAATGGGCAAAATATTATGCCAGCTTTATGTAACATGTGTGAACAGTGATGTCAAAATCACGGCCGAGGGCTGCTAGTAAAAAGCAGGAATCTGACCCTTGTCACGCCTCCAATTTTCCCAATAGTGACTGTTGACCTGTGTAAATGACTTCTGTGATATTGCATTTTGTTATTGTTAAAAATTCTAAGATTCTTTGAAGGTCCGGGGTCTTTGTGTATAAAAAGTTGGAATTTTCAATTTTTGTATAACATCATGTCTAAAGAAGGGAGCTAGTTTTCTCTAAAAAGCTCCCATCAAATTAAATCAGTTGCCTCTAAAAGGTACCCCTGTTTTCTTCACTCTTCTACTAATTTCTATGGCTAACACGGTACAACATTATACTACTACTCATAGCAAATAAACTAAGGCTCCTCTCCTTTTGCGGGGGTATAGCAATACCCCAAAAAAGAAAAACTAGTACTTTTTTTGGGTAACCCCCCTCCCACGGAGAAAATGGGGAAAATTGATAGTGATCTTTTTCCCCTTTCCCCTTCAATAATGTTTGTGCAGATGTGGAGCCATGAACAGCCCCCACCATGGGAGGAATTTGACCTGGCTTTCCCCCTTTCCAACCCACTTAGTTATCTATTATTTTCCCATTTATAATTCCTTCGGAAAATCTCTCAAATAAAACATTAACATGTGGTTCTTACCTTTTTCTATCCGACAGTGGCTCTTCTGCCTCCCGTGTATTGGAATTTTCAAGCTCTGTCCAGCTTTATAATGAGTATTTTGCAATTATTTTACTTTTGTTTTGGGGAAAAGTTAAGGGGACTGTTTTTTGGGCACAAATGTTCCATCAGATGCTTTTTCTCTGAATAGATTTACAGAGGTGGAAGCGGCACAGTTTCTAAATTAGTTATATAATTTCCTCATTGCAGTGTTTTGTTATCAGATTTCTTAATGAGGCTGAAGGCATAAGCACAGAGTGATGTATCTGTCTCTTTCTGCTACACGAGCGCTGACTTCTTGACTCAGTCAATTACTTACACTATAACACTAAATGAAATAGTGAAGGCTGAAATTGTGCCTCTGGGCTCCAGAGCACCACGATTTATTAAAATTTTTTCTTTAAAAAGCCAACATTTCGTCAGTTTTCCAAACTACAAATAAAAGATTATTTTACCATCGCTGGCAAATTGAAGAGGAGATGATTTGTCTCTCTACCACTGAAAAACATTTTGATTAAATTGGTTGAATTGAGCTTCTAATATTTATGTAAACATAATTAATGCTATTGCAGTTAATATCAGCACATTTACCCTTTTCCCTTCTTCTTTAATATGTTCAAAGAAAGTATCAATTTTATCCCGACTGGGTTTGGGTTGCATAGACCCGGGAAAATTTGGGTCCCGCTCTTTGTGTACTACGGATTGAAGGCTGCCAAGTCTAATTAGAAATATGCAATATATTGTTATGAGAACAACTATGGTTCTTACGAAGCAAAATTCTAGGCATCACAGGTAAGAGCATATGGTCCAGGTAATAAGTCAAAACCACTTGCACATTACTTTGTGACTTCTAGTGTTGCATAAATGGGACCCTGTTCGATCAGCAATTTTTTCAATTTTTGAAAGAAAAATGCAGGTTCAGGATGTCCCAAAAATTTTTATTTGTCTTATCCTATCTTTCCTGACTTAACTTACCCTAGCCTAAACGAGGGGTTTTCTTAAAAGTTTTAGGGGATTAACTCACTAATCTGGTAAGGCAACACTCCCATTGTGGCCTAATTTTCTATATGATGTCCCATCTGATGACACTTCCAGTTACGTAACTATGGCCCAGACCATGAATAAGGTACTCCTACTGAAACGCGTCGGTCTTTTTTATGCTATATGACCAAGTGTGTTTGCCTGTATTAAGTGGTTAGTGCTTTGTATTTTTGCATTATATGAAGAAACTGTGTTGTTACGTTTTTAAACTGCCATGTTAAAGTTATGAAGTTTTAACGGATCCTAATCGCTCCTCCGCTGGATATTATGTAACTGAACCATTAGATGCTGGATTTCTTTGTATCTATATTGCAGTAAATACCGGCTGGAGCTCCCGGCTAGTCCGTGCATCTACTACACACCTGGTACGCTAACAATCACGGTAAGCTGGAAACAAAACTTGAACTGTTGACTATGGCCCAATGTTATAGTAACTAGAAGTCATGTCCGACATGATAGACTATCTCAATTCTGGTTACCTTAACATTGGGCCTATGGTGACGTAACCAGAAGTGAAGTTGGGTGCGACATCTGATGCCACTTCTGGTTACCATAACTCTGGGTCCATGGGAAGGTAACCAGAGGTAACAGATGGGCTAGGGATTTACAAAAATGTTGTTTTTTCCAGACTAATAAGTTAACTCTCTAAACCCCTTCAAACAACACTAACTTTGGGTTAGGGTTAAAGTTTTGCCAAAACTGAAGCCACAGATTCGAGTTGAATTTGACTTTGACCCAAATCTAAAGTGCAACACTAGTAGTTGCTCACTAACTTGCTGAAATTTCCTTGATTTATGAACTGATAGTAAACCATGAAGGTTTAACCGGAATGAATTAAGACCTGAGCTGTTACATTTCTTCTTGTAATTCTTCAGTATTCTAGCATAGCTATAGTAGCTGCAATAGGGAACAGAGCTTGAGAGGGCCACTCAGATCCAAGAATATTATATGTTTTTGTGGGAATAAAAAGTTAGTGGCTTTCTGATACAGTATCTAGCACTATTATGTGGGTTCTCTGGTATATAGCGCGATTATTTATACCGTTAATTTTTTCTACTTATGCTGCTGTTGTAGTTTTCTATCATTTGGTAATGAGGCCAAGTATGTAAAAATCTAATATAGCGTCATATATTAGAGAACACACATAGTAGTTCTAGATAGCAGAAAATTACCAATGTTTTGTCCCCTACTGAAAAGGTACAATTGTATTGCACCTGAATGAGGGCCTACAGGTCCCTGACCCCAAACCACCTTTTTGGGCTGTCACAGCTGTGGGCCTATGTCCTTTTGCTATAGGTCATTGTGAGTTCTAGTAACACCTCTGCTAGAGAAGCTCCTCAAATAAAATTTATGACCATAGGCACCACTAGATAATTACAGTGGGATTAATGATCATTATAATAGCAAATGGAATTGTTAAAAATGAGCATTGATGTAACCATATAACGGACTGTAATCTATGATATTGGCATCTCTTGCAGCATATGCATAGTCTTCTCAGGCATTACATGACAGGAGCTTTATAAAATCGTGCTTAATGCATTGCTGAGAACTCCTACAACAGCAGGAGGACAAAGAGGAAGGATTGAAGTGGGAGGTTTACTTAAAAGTATTTCTCCTTTAAAAGTTTTGTAGGTATACATCGAGCAAATAAAAGCAATGTGAGACCAGGGCACAGAAGACATAGGGAAAGCAAATTACCGTGGTACCTTGGAATAAGCCCAACTTGGTATAAATCCTGTTTGGACTTGAAAAATGTTGTTTGATATATAACAATTGTTTGGACTATGACTTGAGGTAGCCTGGGCCTGCATGGCAGCCGACGCATAGCAGAGGAGCTCGGCCCAACTTTCAGCCGGTTATCTCAAGTGAGGACAAAGAATTTAGCAGCCTGTTGCCTCCAGAGGTTGGTGCTGCTTTGGCGGCAGACACTCCTTTCAGTTTCTATTTTAAAGCATCAGTCCTCTAAAAGTGTCTCTATAGTTGCTGTCTACCCTGCATATTTACATCCGATCCTCTCATCTTCTGCTCCAGCTTACTTGGGGAATAGATTGCAAGTAGCCTGATCGTTCCGAGTATGCGACAGTGTGTATGAGTTGGTTTGGGACTCTGGTATACCTCTCTCACTTACCTTCTGACAGACCCGCCATCTTCAACCCTCTACTGACTCAGGGCCGTCTCTTCCATTGGGCCAGGTAGGCCACTGCCCGGGGGCCCCACGATCTCAGGGGGCCTCCCGGGCAGCCACCTACACCTGCCCGTGGAGCGACAGCCAGGCTCTGCCCGGGGGCAGCCGGATTCGGGCGCAGCGCCGGCTCGGAGCGTCGCCAGGGGAGGCTGGGGTTTCCCCCTGGCGGGCCCCGAGTACCGGCGCCGGTCTGTGGCCCCCTCATCACACGGCTGCATGGCCGGGTCACAGACCCAGCCATGCAGCCATTACGGCCGCTGCCTGCTCCGCGCGGTGCAGGAGCGACAGAGGCTGAACATCTGGGATCTACTGATCCTGTCTGTTCAGCTCCCAGGAGGCCGCGGGGCAGGCGCGATGTGATGACGTCATCGCGCGCCTGCTCCGCGGCCCTGCACTCTGCTGCCAGCGGCCACCGGCTCCGGACGAGGAGAAGAGGAAGGAAATCTGGTAAGTAAGATTTTTATTTATTTATTTTTTTAAACAAACTGGCCCTGTCTAACAATATACTGCCCTGCCACCAATATACTGCCCCTTCCACCTATTTACTGCCCCTGCCACCTATATACTGCCCCTGCCACCAATATACTGCCCTGCCACCTTTTCCCCTATATACTGCCCCTGCCCCCCAATATACTGCTCTGCCACGAATATAATGCCCTGCCACCTATATACTGCCCTGTCACCAATATACTGCCCCTGCCTAACAATATACTGCCCTGCCTCCAATATACTGCCCCTGCCTACCCATATACTGCCCTGCCTGGCTATATACTGGCCCTGCCTGGCTATATACTGCCCTGCCACCTATATACTGCCCTGCCTACCACCTATATACTGCCCTGCCTGGCTATATACTGCCCTGCCTCCCAATATACTGCCCTGCCTGCCCAAATTACTGGCCCTGCCTGCCCTACACCTACAGGGGGGCTAAAAACCCTACCTACAGGGAACAGCATATCTACCTACAGTTAGCCTTTTAAACCTACCTATTTAATGGTGGGCAGCATTACTACCTACTTACTAAATGTGGGGCGCCCATAACAGAGGTAGGAATCAGCAGCGAAGTGCTGATAAAGTGAGGATTCTAAGATGTTTGTGCGTTATATTCTGCAGGGACGAGTTGTGGCCAGGAGAAGTCGTCATGGTGGTGTGGATGGAAGGAGAAGAAAAAGGAAAAAGAACGAATCAGAGAGCGACTGATCAGAAAGGACGTTTCCTGTGAGTCCCTGGATGTCAGGAGTTATTTTGCGATTCTATTCCATCAGTGCTAATGTCTCTGTCATGTAATGGTGACCGGAGCTGGTAATGTTTATATTTGTTTCTTTGAGTAGTTTTTTTTTTTTTTTTTTTTGGGAGGGGGGGGGGGGTGGTAGGAAGGGAAGGGGGGCCCCCAGTACACCTCTCTGCCCAGGGGCCCATAGTGCTGTAAAGACGGCCCTGTACTGACTTACATTAGTCTAGCTCTGATAAAGCACAGTCACCTTGTGAATGACTACAGCTCAAACTCCCCACTATTACAGCTTTATCCAGGTTGCCTTTGGAGAACCTTAGTATTGTGGATGATACACAATTAGAGATGGGCGAATCGATTCTAACGAAGTGGAATTCGTTTAGAATTTCAGGAAAACTTCGGTTCTGAACGAAGTCGAAGTTTGGGGTACTTCGGGTGAACGAAGTGTGCTTTTGATTGATAAAATGGCTGTGAGCACATGGGGTAATGGGGCAAAGCACTCTGGGAGGAAGAAGGGCATAGCCTGCATGACATGTGCAGAGATGAAGCCAATCAGAAAACCGGCGGGATTCTGTGACGTCACCGCACTATATAAGTCCGGGCGCGACGCTGGGGCTCATACCGCTCTCACTGTACTGATCAGGGAAGGTGCTGCCGCGGCTGATTGTATGACTGAAGAACTGATTTTTACACAGCGATTTTTTGTGGGGTCCTCAGCTTGTCTCAGAGACTGTTCTCTTAATGTTCTATTTCTGATTTTTGGGTTATTGGATCTGAAAACCAGTGTGCGTCCACTGCACTGCATATACATTCAATATCCAAGTGGGATCTAAGCAGTTCTGTTGTATTCATTTAAAGAAACAGTTTTTACAATACAAATACCACTTCATTTTTGGCTGCTCAATTCTATTCGCAATTTACTTTCCCGGGGTTAATTAAGCTTGTTTTGCTGGTGTGCTGACCCCAAGAAACCGTCATTTCAAAAGCCAAAAATATACATTTTCCTGTAGCATAATTTACAAGCGAAGGTTAATTACAATTTTATCTCTTGTTGTGTGGGGTAGAATAAAAGCAAATGTAACACGCAACAAAGCTACTAGTTTGTGGGTTTCCCCAAATTCTATTGTCAATTTACATCCAGGGGTTAATTAAGCGTTGTTTTGCTGGTGTGCTGACCCCAAGAAACCGTCTTTTCAACGCCAAAATATATACCATTTTTCCTGTAGCATAATTCACAAGCGAAGGTTAATTACAATTTTATCTCTTGTTGTGTGGCGTAGAAAACACGCAATTGTAACACGCTAAAAAGCTACTAGTTTTTGGTTGCTCAATTTTTTGCGCAATTTACATCCAGGGGTTAATTAAGGTTTGTTTTGGTGTTGGGCTGACTCCAAGAAACCTTCATTTTAAACGACAAAATATATAATTTTTTCCTGTTTCATAATTCCCAAGCGAAGGTTAATTACAATTTTTTTCTCTTGTTGTGTGGCGTAGAAAACACGCAATTTTTTAACACGCTAAAAGCTACTAGTTTGTGGTTGCTCAATTCTTTTGCGCAATTTACTTTAGGGGGTTTAATTAAGCGTTTTTTGTGGTGTGCTGACCCCAAAAACCTCATTTTTAACGCCAAAAATATACATTTTTCCTGTAGCATAATTAAAAAGCGAAGGGTTTAAATTTCAATTTTCTCTTGTTGTGTGGCGTAGAAAACACGCAATTGTAACACGCTACAAAGCTACTAGTTTGTGGTTGCGCAATGTTTTGCTGGTGTGCTGACCCCAAGAAACTGTCATTTTCAACGCCAAAAATATAAATTTTTCCCGTGAATCACAACGGGAATTCATTTACTCCGTGTGGGCTTAGGAACCCCGTAAACCCCACGTCGGGTTGGGTTGCTCATTCCCCTTTTGCACCATTTAACCCGGGGTTATTCAGTTTGCCCGGGTGGCTGCCCAAGGCGCTTTCGCCAAAATTTTAATTTTTCCAGTGGCTAATTTCAAGCGGGCAAAATTCCCATTTTTTCTCTTTGGGTGCCATCCAATTGTTAAACCCTGAAAAGGCCCACTAGTTTGTTTCTATTCCTTTCGAAACTCCAGGGTTAAAAACGTTTTGCGGTGCCCCGACCCGCCGTCAATTTTAAAGACCAAATAACCCTGTTGCCTATTTCCCAATGAGGTTTCCTTTTATTTGTTGTTTGGCGGCACCGCAAGGAACCGCCAAAATGAAGTTGGGGTTGCCCAATTCCCTTTTTTGGGGTTTAAAAGGGGTATTATTCCGTTTTGGGGTGGGCTTCCACCAAGCCTCTTTTCCAATTCCCCCTTAATCCTGTAGCAAATTACAAGCGAAGGTTTAATTACAATTTTTCTCTTGTTGTGGGCGTAGAAAACACGCAATTGTACCCCGCTACAAAGCTACTAGTCTGTGGTTGCTTCAATTCTTTTGCGCAACTTACTCCAGGGTTAATTAAGCGTTGTTTTGCTGGTGTGCTGACCCCAAGAAACCGTCATTTTCAACGCCAAAATATATACATTTTTCCTGTAGCATAATTCACAAGCGAAGGTTAATTACAATATTTTATCTCTTGTTGTGTGGCGTAGAAAACACGCAATTGTAACACGCACAAAGCTACTGTTTGTGGTTGCTCAATTCTTTTGCCAATTTACATCCGGGGTTAATTAAGCGTTGTTTTGCTGGGGTGCTGACCCCAAGAAACCGTCATTTTCAACGCCAAAATATATAAATTTTTCCTGTAGCATAATTCCCAAGCGAAGGTTAATTACAAATTTTATCTCTTGTTGTGTGGCGTAGAAAACACCAATTGTAACACGCTACAAAGCTACTAGTTTGTGGTTCTCAATTCTTTTGCGCAATTTACATCCAGGGTTAATTAAGCTTTTTTGCTGGTGTGCTGACCCCAAGAAACCGTCATTTCAACGCCAAAATATATACATTTTTCCTGTAGCATAATTCACAAGCGAAGGTTAATTACAATTTTATTCTTGTTTGTGTGGCGTAGAAAACACGCAATTGTAACACGCTAAAAAGCTCCCATTTTGTGGTTGCTCAATTCTTTTGCGCAATTTACATCCAGGGGTTAATTAAGCGTTGTTTTTCTGGTGTGCTGACCCCAAGAAAAACCTCATTTTCAACGCCAAAATATATAATTTTTTCCTGTAGCATAATTTACAAGCGAAGGTTAATTACAATTTTATCTCTTGTTGGTGGGGGCGTAGAAAACACGCAATTGTAACACGCTACAAGCTACTAGTTTGTGGTTGCTCAATTTTTTGCGCAATTTACTTCCAGGGGGTTTAAAAAAAACGTTGTTTTGTTGGTGTGCTGACCCAAGAACCGTCATTTTCAACGCCAAAATATATAATTTTTTTTCCCGTAATAATTACAAGCGAAGGTTAATTACAATTTTTTTCTCTTGTTGGTGGCGTAGAAAACACGCAATTGTAACACGCTACAAAACTACTAGTTTGGTTGGGTCATTCTTTGCGCAATTTACTTTCCAGGGGTTAATTAAGCGTTGTTCTGCAGTTGTACTCAGTAAAAGAAACTTTGTTTTTCACCGCCACAGAAGAAATTCCGTAGCATAATTCATATCCGAAGCTTAATTAAGCCTGTTTGTGCGTTTATATTCAGTAAAATACACAGAGTTTTTAAACGGAACATACAAGTCAATTTTTCCTGCCCATTTGTGGAGCGCAATTTATATCCAAGGGTTGCCCAAGCTTCTTAGTGGGTTCATTTGGCGTCAAATACAGGGTGTGTATTTATCATATACAGATATCTTCATCAAACAGTGTCTGTTCATTTTAGAACAAATAATATGTCAGACAGAGAGGTGGCAGGCTCTTCACCTGCGAGTGGCAGAGGCACAAACATTCCTGGAGCAGGTCGCAGCACAGCAAGGGGACGTCGCAGCAGGGGTCACTCGGTGAGGCCACAACTGCCGCTGTCATCTAGCGGCCGTGTGTTGTTCAGCAACCCAATGGTTCTTGATTGGTTGACTAGGTCATCCACTACCTCCTAGATGACATCCAATAACCTCAGCCAAGAGTCGGTGGGAACGTCAGACACAACCCTTAGTTGGCATGGCCCGGGAGCGGGTCAGCGGCCCTCACCTGTCCTCAACCCGCCTCTGTCCAATCCGGTTCCCTCAGCCAGAGATCTACTATGTGGTCTGGGCTCAGCACAACTGCACAAAGCCAATAGACTTATAATATGAGGTATCAATTCTACTAGGGGGAACTATGTAGGAGCCACTATTGTGGGAGGGCACTAAACAGACACCTGTACTGTGAGGGGGCACTAAAGAGGTACTAAAGAAACAACATTACTTTGTGAGCAGCAGTAAGGACATCATTACTGGATTATGGACATTAATGGGGCACCAATATTTTGAGAGGGAAATAAAGTTACTGTGTGAAGAGCACCAAGGGGGGAGTATAACTGTGTAGGGGAAACTATTACTGTGTGGTTCACAAAGGGAAGGGATACATGTATATTGCAGGGAATATCTATAAATATTCTCAAACTGCGGGGTACTTATGGAAGTATTATATTTGGAGCTATTACCATCTGGTTGCCATATTTATTTTTGGAGGTGCTCTGTGTGGCACCCCTTCCTTGTGATAACCAGAAATTACTAGAGCATCTCAAAAAAATTGAATATCACTGAAAAGATAATTGATATCAATAATTTAAGTCGAATAGAGAAACCCATATATTGTATAGACTCATTACAGTATGAATTACAAGGTTTAATATAACACATTTATGAGCCCTATAACAAATAAAAACATAGTCCTGGAGAACCCCTGTAAGTTTCAATGATATTCTAATTTATTGATTATTGAGTATCTATCTATCTATCTATTTATCTATATATACATACATACGTCTCTTCCGGCCAATCCAACATACTTGTCCATCTTATATATAATATTGAGATGGACTAGTATGTTGGATTGGCCGGAAAATACGTTAACCTATGTATCCCAATAAAAGACCCTAACCCTGGGTTTGCCATCAAACATCAATTTTATTCATCACCAAAGATCAGCAGATTAGAATGTTTGGTTCATTCTCATCTGCTGATCTTTGGTGATGAATAAAATTTACGTTTTTGTACTTATTTATGTGATATTTTGATACTATTATCACCTATATAATGTATAGTGCTATGTTTCAGTGGGATTGGTTGGGTATTTTTTATTTGGGTGTGATTTTGTCTGTTACTGATATATTTTTTAATAGTTTATAATAAGATTTAATAAAGCATTGTTTATACATTTCTATATTACAGTACTGGATACAATTTCTTTTGGTATTCTTTGTATTTATAGTATTCATTCTATTTGATTGGCCCTTGTATTTATAGGTTTACTATTCAGAACCTTAGCAACGCTTTTCTTCTATAGACTGTTTTAATATAGTAAACTGTGTTCTGGAGGGGTCCAGAAGCAAAGGCATGGTCTCTGGATTTGCTCTTCTGCTACAGATTTGGCTTACAACTGTGTGCAGTATAGGAGCATGCTAAATTCCAGATACTATGGTTAAGTAATATATTATTTTGTGTACTTTAAAACTGTATGTACAACTTAAGCAGCACATTAATGAAATAATGTGCACATCTAAATATATATTTAAATAAGAAACTTGTGCAAGTTGTGGATTGTAATTGAATTAATTATAAACTACTAAACATAGAGGTTGTATAAGGCAACATTTGAATTCATAACTTTAAAATTTATTTTATGTTTCAGTCCTAACAACGTGGATTCCCCCCTGTTTGAAAGTCATGTCACAGGGAGGCATGAATGCCTTTGCGGGATTGATGATCATTTATGATTTGTACCATGTTTATAGATATTTCCACTGCTATTATGATCCTGTAAAGCTCCTTCTATATTTCACTGCTGTTCCCTCATCAATTTGTACTTTTTCATATTTGAAAACAATCTGATTATCATTCTCCATATGAAAATACAGATGTGGAAACCGCTGTTTGTCAAGCACTTTATTTTGCTAGCAGGCTGGGCTGCTTCAGGACAGCCATCAAATATTTATAGTGTGTGTTCTATCTTAGGCTGTAAAATCATGTTGTAAAATGTACAAGGGACACAGTAACTTACATAAGACATCAAAAAACAGGTTGAATTAACAATAAACTGAATTAATCCAATTCTACATGAAAAGAGATTATGGTTTATAAAATAGGCTAATCCTGGGAATCTAATTAAAATCTTTAACTAAATCCCAAACTGAAACATCTATTTCAAAGTATTACAGTAGAACTCACAATTTATTCTTACAGTGTCTTGTATAGGCAACATTTCAGTGGATCCTGATCTAAAAAACTCTTTCTCTCGGCTCCACAGTACAATGGCCTAAAGTAACTTCGGCTTTGCAGGTTAGTAGACTATGAGCCCCATTACCGGTTGGGTTTTAAGGTGCTTGATCCTCTAGACCTGGAGATAAGTGGAGACAAGTATGTCCGGCAGCTGTTTACTATTTCTATCATCACTCTATGTCTGCTTTAAAGGCAGATAGGTGTCACGGATGCCCCCATCCCGGATCGCAGGCGCATCCGTGCCCCGCTGCTGAGCGGCGCCGCGACCCGCATGTCGAGTCGCGGGCGCGCTCATTCCCCTGCATGTCCCCCTGTAGACTTACCCGGCCACGTTTCTGCTGTAGTCTCTGTTCCGCGGCTCCGCTCCCTAGGGCGCGCGCGCGCGCCGGCAGTGTTAAATTTAAAGGGCCAGCTCACCGGTAATTCGTTATTGCCGGTCGCTGCCCTTATTTAAGCCTGCCTCTTCCTGGTTACCCTGCCGGATCTTTAGTGCCTTATTGCCTACTGAGAAAGCGTTTCCTGAGTCTAGTTTTGATTACCGTGTACCGTACCTTCTTGCCTCCGTCCCTCGACCACGAACCTTGGCCGCTTGTCCTGACCTTATTGCCTGTCCCCGACTACGAGCCTGCCTGACTATTCTGTACCACGCTATATCTTGGCTACCACCGCAAGCAAGTCACATCAGGGGTAGCGACCTGGTAGACTCCCGCCGCAGCAAGTCCATCCTGCTTCGCGGCGGGCTGTGGTGAAAACCGGGACCTACTTAGATTCCGCTCCCTGGCGTGGTTTACACCATCGCTTGCAGTGATCCAGTGGATCCACTACTGCGAACCGTGACAATAGGGCATCAGGGCTCCAGATATTAATATTACAAAAAGCTGCTCAAATATCTACTTGAGTGAAGAATTGAAAATAAGTGATATAGTTCAACTTTACTCCAGGATATTGGTGGGCAGCCAATGCCAGGCAGCTGCTGCCAAAGCAAAAAAAAATAAACAATGCAATGCTTTAAACAAGACATAGATACTTATGACAAAAAGATAATTTTGCCTTTGTACAAGTTACTGATGAGGCCACCTATGGAATACAGTTTTGGGTGCTGTTGTATAAGAAGTATATTGCTGATCTTGAGTGGGTATAGAGGAGGACAACCAAATTGGTTAGAGGAATGGGTGGATAGCAGTTCCAAGATAGGTTATGAAATTTGGGGGCATTCAACTTGGAAAAAAGACAGCTAAGGGCAATTTAATTACTATGCAAAAATATGTGAGTGGACAGTTTAGAGATCTTTCTGGTGATATTTGTACACCTAGGCGTGTAAACATAGAGGCTCTACAACTAGAGGAGAATAGGTTTTGCCATCATCATACATGGGGACTCTTTAATGAAAGGTCAGTAAGACTATTGAACTCGCTGCCACAAGACGTTGCAATTGTGGATACATTAAAGTTTAAGAAGGAACTAGATGCCTTTCCCTCTAATATGGAACAACTGAAAAATGCCTCATAGGGGTTTTTGCCTGCCTCTGGTTCCATAGAGTAGGATTATAGGTTGGACTTCAGGATTCCTTGTCTTTCTTAGCCTTATCTACTTTGTATTATACATTATGACTACAGGCAGGCCCCGGGTTACAAATGGGATAGGGACTGTAGGTTTCTTCTGAATTTGAATTTGTATGTAGGTATATACACTCACCGGCCACTTTATTAGGTACACCTGTCCAACTGCTCATTGACACTTAATTTCTAATCAGCCAATCACATGGCGGCAACTCAGTGCATTTAGGCTATGTATGACATGGTCAAGACAATCTCCTGCATTCAAACGAGTTTTTTTTGTATGGTGAGGAAAGGTGTTTAGTGCCTTTAACGTGGCATGGTTGTTGGTGCCAGAAGGGCTGGTCTGAGTATTTCAGAAACTGCGATTCCTGGGTTTTTCCCAGCCAACCCTCTCTAGGGTTTACAGAAAAATGGTCCGAAAAAAAAAAAAACTCCAGTGAGGGGCGTCCTTGGGCGGAAAGTTTTGGGATGCCAGCGGTCAAAGGGAAGGGGCAGAAGGTTCGAGCTGATAAAAGGCAACAGTGACTCAAATAGCCCCCCCGTTAAAACCCAAGGGTAGCAAAGCATCTTGGGGGCAAGTAGGGGAATTTTGGGGTGGGCTACAGCAAGCAAAAGCCCACACCGGGGTGCCACTCCTTTCACAAAAGCAAAATGAGGCTCCAATTTCCCCAACTAAATAAAAAATTTGGGCGTGAAGAGGAAAAAAACTTGCCTGGTTGTGAGTTCAATTTCTGCTGCGAATTCGGATGGTAGGGCAGAATTTGGGCTCAACAACATGAAAGCATGGATCCTCTGCTTGTAAAAACGGTTCAGGCTGGGGGGTGGTGGTGTATGGTGTGGGGAAAATTTTTTTGGCACTCTTTGGGCCCCTTGGTACCAAATTTGAGCATCTTTGCAACCCCTTTGGGAATCTATCCCACGAAGAATTGAGGCAGTTCTGAAGGCAAAAGGGGCCCAACCCGTTTTAGCTGGTGTACCTAATAAAGTGGCGGGTGATGTTTTATGAAAACTTGTATATAAAAATGTAACTCCAGCAAAAAAGGTTTTTTTTTTAGTTTTGGGAGGGTCGGGGAAGGGGTTTTTTACATTTTTTTTGCTGTTGGTCCCTGTTAAAATATTTCACCTCATTTTCACCTCAGTGCTGCTGTGGCTGCTGGATTTTTCTGTTGGAACATGAAACTACGGGTGCCAGCACCCCAAAATTTGGGTTTGTAACTAGGGGACAGATGTATATAAGTCCTTTTTCATTATTGAGGATTCTAAGCTATTTTAATTGTCAAGTAAATAGTAGATATCACTTCCTCTAATAAAAGTGAATCAGCAATAAACGGAATATTAAATTATTTTAAATGTAGTATGGTACAATAACAAGCTGCTATCTTCTGAATACATACAGCCTGAAACCATTAAGAAAATCTAGCACATATGCATTCATCTTTACAGAGAGATAGTCACGGGATAACCCTGAAACAAGAACACGCCTTGGACCCATGGACTTGAGGGCATGCCTAGTTGGTTTTGGGGGAAAACGATGGTTTTATGATTTAATTAGGAGAAGGGAGTGTGTGTGTTTTGGGTCATGAGAAAATTTAAAGCAATACGTTAAAATAGTTGATCAGCCCACTTAGGAGGCAGACACACTGGAGCCCTTAATGTATATAAAGAACGCTAGCGCTGACATTATTAAATTTTATGATTACTTTGCTGTTTATTACTTACATTTTTGCTTATTCCCATTGGCAATATAAGTGTTACTGTACTTATAAAATATTTCTTTCATTTCACAAAAGACGTCTAAGATATCAAGCTATTTCTTGGTGCAGAGACTAACGTTTACCAAACAGAATACTCTTCTTTACATTATCCACTATTAATTGTTACTATTTATTCCTTGCAGCCATCAGGGAGTTAAGTTTCTTCTTGAGGAAAACACCCTAAAATTTTTTGGGGGAGACTTGTAAGCCGGAATGGGGTTTGGGAAAAAACTAGGAAAGATTTCTTCAACACCCCAACCAGCGTCTCAATAGGGGACCCTTCATTTTGGGGGGAGTTTCCGGTTGTCCATGTTCCAAAAACTCGTTAGAAGGTGGGAATTTTTACAAAGGATGCACCCCCATATGGGGTTTCTAAATGACAGCTTTTTTTCTTTAAGATGGAAGCACATTCCCTTATAGCATAAAAGCACTGCTATCTACCTGTAGTTTGTCCCAAATCCCTGTGGGCTGGTAAATAAGAATAGATGCTGTTAATTGAATATGGCATTGAGTGGTCAGCTCTTATGTCTACATAAGAAAGAATCTATTACACATTGAAGTCACACGCCCACTAGTATGAAAGTACGCTAGATGACCTCCGCTCTGGGGGGGAGAAAAAGCGGGATCCCGGGTCCCAATCACACACGAGCTCTGTTCGCTGTTTTGGGTGCATAGTATAAGCTGTTATCTACATATGAGCATCTTGTATTATTTGGATGGGATAGACTGTCATCTATGCTTGTGAGTACTCTGTCTCCTAATTATGCTGCATCAGTAGGTGAGTCTAATGGCCACTGCCATACTGTTTTATACACCTATGTGTTTCTGGGAGCATGTACTTCAGAGCTGTAGTCGCCTGAGTATTGAATGTGCCATTGCCATTTTATATACTCTCTAATGTTGTGATAATATACCTCTTGCTGTTGCTACCTGTTCGTTTCATTTTTTTGTATACAGTATATTACTATATCCCTGACTAATTCCTTTTAATTTAGGAATGATAAACGCGTCAGTTTGCTTATCTTATATTTTGTTATATCTTAGTGGCACCTTCCACCCTATACTTTATATATCAGTTTATTTTGTTTGTGTACCTTTACTATACTTAGGGTGCACTAGGGCTGTGGTAGTTTAGGTTCCAGGTGGAGCCGTCCTTATCAGGACGACATTTTCCGCATTTGTATAGGCAGTCTTAAAGATAGGTTTTTCTTAGGGATAGTGTAGTTTTTTTTAGAAATATATTTTTATTAGTGTTTATTAAAAGTTATGTTTTATAGTCTTGTCCAGTGATTTGTTCTATGAAGACTATTAAGCCATTTCAATGTGTTTTTGTGGAAAACATTAATGGCCTATATTTAAGGTAAGCAATCAAAGTGTGATTCTGAGAGGCCAACCTCTCACAGTGCTCCAGTGAAAATAGCAGCCTCCTCACAGTCTGGTGTTCACGCATATGCCTAGTATTGGGGCTTAACCTCATGAATATAAGCTGTTTCAAGACCTGAGTCTTTACCGATCACATACATAATGGCATATTCTACATCAATTAATTTTCTCAAAAAAATCCTTTAAAGGGGTTTTTTCCATCTGTCTCACAGAGACTACTCTTCGTGGCCAGCTTCAGACTCCACTTCCCTGTTGGGTTGGGGGGTTAAACGCAGTGCTAAACATTTCAGTTCTGCTATTTTATTAAATCTGAAAAGGGGGACTTTGGTGATGGAGGGTTTTAAAACAGCAGGGCGAGGTACTAAAACTCAAAAGGGGTTTAAAAGTTTGTCAGTAGAAAATATAAAAAAACTTCTGTACTGCTTATAAGACACAGCAGGGAGTGACATCACCTCCTGGCCAGGGCTGTTAGAGCAGAGAGAGGTGGTTGGCAACCTAAGAAACTTTCTGTAAACAAGCAGTAGATAATAACTGCTCTAAAATGAGGCAAAATGGGACGCACTGTTTTGGAAATGTTTTTTCTTTCCAAAATGATCTAATGATAAAGGGGTTGTCTCATAGGTTTGTTTTTTATTTAAAAGATTTGCAAAAAAAAGTCCTTTGAATTGTGCCCTTTAACGTATCTACCTTTTCCCTAGGTACCCCCTCTTGTATGGGTTTGCATCACTTAAAAAAAAAAAAAAATTTTTTTAAAAAAAAAAAACCCAAAAACACGCCCCCCGAATTCAAAGTGAAACCCAAGAAAACGGATGGTAAGATGAATCAAGTGTGAGACAACCCCCTTTTAAAGTTTATCAATATCATGGAAATACTCCTTTAATGTGATTGACTGCAGTTACAATTAATAGCCAATGTTTTTATACAGTATGCAATCAATATAAAATTTGTAAAATTATTGCATGGTCCGACTGTTATTTAATGTAGAAGGCCTCTGACTTGAATTTATCCAACAACAGGAGGTCATCTGAATCCAACTTTGTTTGTTTTCAGGGTATTATCTTGATTTTCAAAACCCTCATGCAGAATAAAACATTTACTGGTCCTCATCTCTTCCTTGTTTAAAATCAAGAATTTTTGGCATTTTTACATTACTAATAAAATAGTCTTAAAGTTACATAGAGATTTGGCGCCATGCAAATCTTTATGTACTGGCCAAAAAAATTTTACCCTTTACACCTGTTTCATATACATGGCCAGATTTTCAGATGTCACTCGTTCTCTCCCATTTTCAGGGTAGTGGGATCAGAAAAATTAAGAAAACTTTAAAAGGAAGTTGGGTAAATCCTTAACCCATCACATAAATTTTACTACCGGCCCCTTTATTAGGTACCCATTTTGTAACGGGTTGGGCCCCCTTTTGCCCTTTAGAAGCCTCAATTTTTCGTGGCATGTTCAACAAGGGGTTGCAACGTGCTCAATTGGTACCCGGGGGCCCCAAAGAGTGCCCAAAAAATATTCCCCACACCCTGACCCACCCCCACCAGCCTGAACCATTGATCAAGGCAGGAGGTCCTGTTTCATGTTGTTTACGCCAAATTTGACCCCACCATCCCAATGTTGCAGCAGAAAAACGGACCTCAGACCAGGCAAAGTTTTTCCAATCTTCTACTGTCCAATTTCGATGAGCTTGGGCAAATTGGAGCCTCTTTCTGTTACTTAGCTGAAAGGAGTGGCACCCGGTGTGGTCTTCTGCTGCTGTTAGCCCATCTGCCTCAAAGTTCGCCGTACTGTGCGTTCAGAGATGCTCTTCTGCCTACCTTGGTTTGAAAACGGGTGGCTATTTGAGTCACTGTTGCCTTTCTATCAGCTCGAACCAGTCTGCCCATTCTCCTTGACCTCTGGCATCAACAAGGCATTTCCGCCCACAGGACTGCCGCTCACTGGATGTTTTTCTTTTTCGGACCATTCTCTGTAAACCTAGAGATGGTTTGCGTTGAAAATCCCAGGGGGATCAGCAGTTTCTGAAATACTCAGACCAGCCCTTTTTGGCACCAACAACCCTGCCACGTTCAAAGCACTCAAATCACCTTTCTTCCCCTACTGATGCTCGGTTTGAACTGCAGGAGATTGTCTTGACCATGTCTACATGCCTAAATGCACTGAGTTGCCGCCATGTGATTGGCTGATTAGAAATTAAGTGTTAACGAGCAGTTGGACAGGTGTACCTAATAAAGTGGCCGGTGAGTGTATAGTCTCATGAAGTCTTCAGGAACTCAATTTTAAAGTACTATCCTGCTGGTATAGAGTTCCTTCTTTACTGCAGTGTATGATTGCTGCTGGACATGTGGTGCAATGACTCATATTTGGTGGGAGTGCCCAAATTTGCAGATTTTTTGGTAATAGATCTAATTTGAGTAATTACGGGCATACAGCTTCAGAATGACCACACTGTGCTGCGGATATTAATGATTCCTTTGCTGACATATGCTGTAAAAGGTAGCCTATCTGTTTTTATGCTAATTGCAGCTAAACCCTTGATTCTCCACCTTTGGTGATCTACAACTATTCCTAATGTAAGTGAGTAGTTTAAGGAGATATTGTTTATACAGCACATGGAGGAGATCAGAGTGGATAATAAACAAAATGTTGGACAAACACATTGGGCGACATGTATGATCGAGCTTTACGCCTGTTTTTTGGCGTATACTGCGCCTCCCAGCCGAATCCCGCTGTCGGACGCAGGGATTCAGTGTTAGGCGCAGTGTTCGCCACTTTCAGCTGCGCCACGCATGAAGGGGCGGGCAGGGGGCGCGGTGTAGGCGCGGTGTAGGCGTTCCGGGGCGGGACGCGGCGCGCTCGAAAACCCCGAGGAATGTACGATGGCGAGTCAGCAAAGCGAGGCGCAGTGCAGTGTCGGCAGCTCCAACAGTCAGACCAGGTTTTTTTTGGTCTAAATCCTCCGACAGAGGCGAAGTGAAGCAGGATCGGAACATGCGAGGAAGCGACAGAAATCTCGGCGCTCCGCTCCGTGCAGCAGGAGTATGATTCCGAAAAAATCGCATTTTTAAAGGCGGAAAACAGTGTAAGAAAAGAGCTGAACGTAAAAAAATAAACATAATAAAAAAAAAAAAAACACTTTCCAAAACTCTAGAACGGTGCAATATCAAGAATTATGATATTGTAAATTGCCGGGAAATACAGTAATTCAAATTCTGAAAGCTACTCTAATTGGTCGGCATTAACCGGCCAATCAGAATAGGAGCGACAGTGAACCATTTAAACCTATGGGGAAGGATTGACCCAAACAGAATCCACGGCGGGGAATAATTCAAAATAAAGTAAAAAGACAGAAAAGAGCTGATTGGCTGAGCTAGCGGGGCTTGGCAGTCGGGCCAAGAATAGGAGCGCAAAGACCCATTTAGCATGGAGAAGTTTGCCCAAATCAGAACCCGGGCGGGATAATTCAAAATAAGTAAAAAAGACAGAAAAAGAGTGTTTGGTGGTAGCGGGTGCGGGGCTACCCCACCCAATCGGCGCGAGCTACTTTCCCTTATAGTTTTGGGAGGAGGGCGCTCTGAATCTTGGCGTCAGCCCCGGCCCTGAAGTTTTAATCAAAAAATTATTTTTTTAAAAGCGTAAAAATTATCAGAAAAAGGGGAAAACCCTTTTTTTACAAATAAAAAGTTAAAAACCCGAAAAAACGCGTTTGTCGCCGAGCCCCGGCGCTACAGGGGGAAATTTAATGAGAGAATTCCGGGAAATACAGAAAAATTCAAATTGTTTAAGCTTTTCTTTGGGTCGGTTTTTGCCGCCCAATCGAATAATTTTGAATTTAAAATTTGTTTTCCCGGCAATTTCCAATATCCAAAATTCTTAAATTGGGATATTGGAAGTGTTTTTTGTTTTATGTATTTTTTATTTTTTAGGTTTCAGCTCTTTTCCGAAAAATGTTGAAAACCTTTTAAAGGCGATTTTGATTCATACCCCGCCCCGACATTGGAATGATTTCCGCTGTTCCCCCTGTCTCACATCGGAACTGTTTTTCGGCGCAGTCCCCCCGGCCCTAAGTCCCGACTGCGCCCCACACACACTGGCGGGGCAGGGAATTTTCCCGGTATGAGTGCGTACCCCCCGGTGGCGAATCATGGGTGAGCGCCGCACTGTGCTGGGCCCCCCGCATGCGCCTAACACACGGGCCAGCGCGGGGGATTTTCCCCTGCTGTATGACCGTCCTCCGGGCGCCGAATCATGGCCAGCCCCCGCATGCGCCCGGACCGCACTGAACCCTAAAAACCTGGCGGGCCGGGGGGTTTTACATGCATTATGAGCGCCCCCCCGGCCACAAAATAAATCAGACGCAGTTTCCCGGGAAAATGGGGGAAAAGGTGCCCCCCGACGTGCGGTTCTTTCAGTGGCCCCTTCTCTCTTGGAAGGACTGCTTGGGACTTTTTTGGGCTTCTTTGAATAATGGGTGAAAAGGTTTATATTCACATGATGTACTACGGCAAAGTACAACACGACGTGGTACATGGTGGTTTGGGGGAACTGCTTTAATACCGCTACTTAAGGGTACGGGGGGGTTGGGGGGGGGGGGCACGCGCCGGCCCCCTAGACTTTCATTACCGCCTGGTTTTACCGTAAATAATTGGTCACTTATCCCCCTGCGTGTACAATACATTCAAAGGGGGGTTTAAGGAGGAGAACCCCATTTTTTATGGACTATGGTTGCGAAATTAGGGGCGTTTTTCCCCCGTGTTTTATGCACAGTCGCTGAAAAAATTTGTGGCGAAATCCCCCCAAAATAAGCCTTTTGGTGAAATCCCCTAAGTTTTCCACTTAATTTGCGCCTTGAATGATATATATACGAGGATCTCGACTCTCTGGTCAATTTATTTTTGTAATCCCCAAACTTTGGGTGCACTGCTCTCCCTTAAATATGCCTACTCGTGTTTCGCGCTCCTGGAATTAACCCTAGCCGAATTTAGTTTTTGCTTGTTGATTACAAAATATTTAAACTTGGCACACTATTTGTCCATTGTCACTTAGGGGTGCACTCACTTTTTTTTGCCTGTGGTTTAGACATTGATGGCTGTGTGTTAGGTTATTTTGAGGGCAACCACATTTTCATTTTTATCAAGGTAAAATGACTACTTTACATTGTAAAAAAGTGTCATTCTTAAGTGTTGCCCTTCAAAGGATATAATTTCCCAAAAAAAATTTTGGGGGTGCACCTTTTTTGTGAGATCTGTATTTTAAAGTATACCTTGAAGCTTTTTCCTACATATACGCAAAAGTAGGGTTTAATGGTTTGAACAGAGTTTAAATAACAGGCACAGCCCATGTACAGAAGTCATGCGGTTTCTGGAAAACAAAATCTTTTTGTTTTTAAAAGATTTTGGGTTCCTGAGTAACTTCTACTAAGAGAGAAAGATGAACCCCACAATGTAATCCCATAGAGAATTATTCAATTTTATTATTTACAAAATGTCAGATTGCAAACAGTAAATATGCAGGTCTCTGGCTAATAGTTGTCTACTTGCAGCCTTCTGCAAATACAAATGTCAGCCACCGATTAGCAGCAATTTGTCGCCTTTTGTAAATGTTCCAAAGTCGTCTGATGACATTTATTAAAGGACTGCAAATAAATTTCAAAATGCTTCATTTGTTATGTCAACTAGAAGGCATTAAGTGGTATCTCAAATCATTTAAAGATTTATCGACGTAAATTAAAATACTGTTTCTTAGTAATTTGGCGTGTCGTATAAGGAATATTGTCATTAACCATCAAGAAAAGAATTCAAATTAAAAAGAAAAAATGATTCTGGGAATTCCATCTATTCCTCAAAGATACATGTACTGTATGTTTGAAAAAAAAGTATTTTTGAGTTTTAACCTTTTCTTAGTATCAATAGTTTTTGTGGATGTGGATTTCTTGTTATTTTTAAATAACTCTTTGGAAAAATGGTCTAGATTATCATGGGCAGAAAAAAAATTATACAGTTTTTTGTTCACTACCTTTGAAAAGTAATGTAGCGCCTATATTCTTTAAACCCAGATATTTGGGTTTTTGTCCCTATAGCAGCTGTCTGCTAATGAGTGAGATGACTTTTTGGAGGAGATTCCGGCTTGGCTAAAATCCCTAGTCATGTTTAAGGCTCTTTAATGCATATAAAATTAACTTGCAGGGAAGCTACCTCTAATAGGTGGAGATAGAAATGTTTTAAAATTTTATTAGGTAAAAAGTTATTTCCCCCAAAAGATGGCGCCTGTACCAGAAAAAACTGTTGTGCCAAAAGTGACCAAGTTTCCCTGGCCTAAAACTATTTGTTCTCTAGACAAAGAAGAGGCTGTATTAATCAAAGATATAGAAAAGAAGAACCAATTAAGAGGATAAATATATGTCAAATGTGACCTCTGAAATTTTTGTCTACGGTCGTATATATATCTGTGTTCTGTAATAAAAGAGTCAGAGAACTCATTAGACTGCAGACTGTCAGCTTGTGATTTCTTTTCTGGCTGGTCTTTAAATATACTGTTTTGCCCCCCACACTAGGACATTGACCCCTTTTTGGGGTTTCCCGTCTACAACAGAAACACAGCTTTCCTATGGAGCAGAGTGTCATCTGTATTGTTGCACTTTAGATTCAAGTAGGACTGGTTTGAACTTTGCTGGTGATGGTGGGAAAATAGTGCAACCAATTACCATCCATTTTCCAGACAAAAAAAAATGAAAGTATATTCAATCATTCAATGATACACTTCCGTTTTCTTTTTGGAAAGGGCAAATAATTGGTTGTATTTTTTTTTCAGCAAAATTTGGGTTGGATGAATGGCCCAATCAATATCCAAAACATATTATCTGCATAAACTTTATTTTAAAGGGTAATTGAGAATTAGGGGCCGAATAATGATTCAAGAATTTTTCTTTTTATAGATTATTATTGGAAAAATTTTGAAAATCACCCACAAACTTTTTAAAAGAATGTGTAAAAAAAAAAAATTTTAAATTTAAATAATATCATTTACTGACTACTATGCCTTAAATTTGCCCTTTTAAAATTACGTAACTCTTAAAGCCGTGCAAAATATAAAATAATGTTTTGTCTACCTTTCCCATGGTTAAACCCAAAGAAAAAATAAAAATTTTTTTATTCATTTTTCCCTTGCTTAAAAGATATCCAGGAATGCAATTTGTTCCCTTCTTTCATTCACCAAATATAGTTACAGTATCTACAAAAGTGAGACATCCTATATTTTTGAAAAATATTGTAATATATATTTTCATAGCAATCTGAGTTTTAAAAACCCCTTTATAAAAATATAAGTAGTCGGAACAGTTGAAAAATTGTCAAGTTGGGTCCCCTCAAAAAAACTCAACACAACCCATCAATGCAAAATCGCTGGACCAAAAGTGACCCCCAAAGTAAAATGAAAATTTGTGCCCAATTTGCTTTTTTTCCCCTCCACGGGGTCATTTGACTTTTTAATGTTAAAAGGTCCCCAGTGTAAATGGGGAGTAATGTGTTAAATTTTGTGTTTCATGCTCACCTCCTCATACTGGTCAATCAAATTCAACATGCAACCTCGGGGCAAGAATGTTGAGGGTCTAAAAAAAAAATTTGTTGCTCTACATAAAGAACCTGGGCTTAAGAAGATTTCCAACACCTGAAAAAAGAGCTGAAGCACCACCCCAAACCATACAAAGCTTTAACAAAACAGGTTTCACTCAGAAACGTCTCCTTGTTGCCCGAAAAATTTTGAGTGCAGTGCCGCATTATCCGAGATTGTCTAAAGATGTGAAAAAGAAAGCCCCCGAACATTTTTGGTGAAGACTTAGACTAAGGACAGGGAATTTGGGTTCAAATGGGTAAAGATGGGGGGTGGCAACAAGGTGGGCTAAAAAAAACAATTGTGTTTTGTCTACATTCAAGCATGGCGGTGGAAGTATCATGGTTTGGGGGGGCTGCATCGGTCTGCCGCTGGGGGAGCTTTTAATTCATTGAGGGCCCATGAATCCCAAATTTACTATGACATACTGAAGCAGAGTATGTCCCCCTCCCTTCAAAAAACGGGGTGCGGGCAGTATTCCAACATGTTAAGACCCAAAACTGCCCCAAGATACCCGCCTTGTTAAAGACATAAATAAAGGTCTTTTATGGAAAGCATGTTCCAGACCAAATCCCTATAGCGACTTGGGAAATCCTAAAATGAAAGGTGGGGGGTGTAAGGCCCTCTAACATCCCCCAGCCCCGTGATGTCTATGGAGGATGGAAGAGGTTTCCCCATGGTGAAACCTGTAAAGCTCTAGCACCTCTAGCCTAAAAGAGTTAAGTAGAGCTGGAAAATAATGGTGGTCACGCAAAATTTGACATTTTGGGTCCATGTTCACTGTTGCATTTATTTTTATTAAGGGGTTACAGTAGATTTATCTCATTGGACATATCGATCAAAAGGTCCCTATTCCCTGCACCCTTTTTCCCTTTTCTTTTCTGCATTCTCTGCTTCCCCCAAAAAACTTTTCATTACACTTCACTAAGTGAATATTTTTGCATGAATGACAAGACCAAATTGTTCCTAACAGATCATCCTAATAAAGTAATTTTTTTCACCATTTTACATCATGTTTATGGCTCCTTTGGAAAACCCTTTTCAGGGAGTACAGCATTGGGGTCTTGATGGGGGTATAGAAATCTGAGATAAACCATATTTTTTTTTCCTTTACTAACTGGAGGCCACAAACATAATATGAATGGGTCTTATTCTTTTATGTAGACTCTTTTACCACGGTATCAAAGGGTTTGGAAAATATGTATCACACATCTGAATGAGTGACACAGTTACTTATACATAGGTTCCATGTGGGCACATACACTGATATGTTAAGATTGTAAAGGAGTTGTCTAGGTTTAGAAAAAACATGTCTGCTTTCTTTTAAAAACAGCACCAACTTGACAAGGTGTGCCTGGTATTGCAGTTAGTCCCCTAAAGAAATGGGACTGATTTTTATATCAGGATATCTGTGAATAGGTGGTGCTGTTCTTAAAAAAAACAGCCTGTTTTTTTTATCCGGGTAATCCCCTTTTAAATCAAAGTGCCGAATTAAAAACTACAAAGTGGGGGAAATTCAACCTCCTTATAGAATGAGAACTTTATTTAAAAAGAAATGTGTTTCTTCATACACAAATTGGCTTTTGGGACCAAGGTTTTTTGGGTTAAGCATTCTTAAACTTTCTTTTTTGTTCCTGTAACAAAAAAAGTAAGAGTTTGAAATATAAGAAAGAAAATGTATATTTTATGGGCTGATCAGTTAGTGAGGTTGCAATGGCTGAATTACTAGTAGTGTTTAGCAAACAGTAAAAAGTTCTAGTTCGAACTTTTATGAGTTTGGTTCGAAGTTCTATTCGAACTCGAACTTCGAACCTCATTAAAGTCTATGGGGGAAAATGTTCTGGTTAACTTTTATACCATACGGTGAGGGAACTGGAATTACCCTCCATAACAGGAAACGAAAAAGTGGAACAAATAAGTGAAGACAAAATTCCTTTTAATGGCTAATGAAAAATGAGGGCGCTTCAAACGGGGCATGCTATAGGGTTACAGCGTAGCAGCTGCTACGGGGCCCTGCATCCTGGGGGGCCCAAAAGCCCCTTTGACCATGGGATTTGGGGATGGTGTTTATACAATTACTGAACCCCCCAAAAAAGCAAAAACAAACTTTTTGGGACTGATTGATTTACAAATCCCAAACCTCTGTATAAATAAAACCATGTATTGAGTTAGGCGTTATGCGTGCCTGAAATGTCGCCAAAAAACCAGCTTTTTGGGTGTGGAAAAGATGAGCCAGCAAAAACCAAACCCCCAACTATTCTGTCTATGGGGAGGAAAATGCATCTAACTAAGATGCTGTATAATACAGGGGGAGCTGAAAATGGATTCACAGGCAAAACGTGAAATATATAAACGTCATGTGATTTTAGAGCCAATAAAATCTCTACACCCCGCAAGGTTTTTTACACTTCTCTGTCTCTACATAATGGATGGACCAAAAAATGCGAAAGGCAATTGGATGGTGCGAAAAGTGCAGAAAGTCTCGAAAACAAAAATGAAAATTTTGGGGTGTCAAACTAGAACTTTTAAATCAAACGAAAAGTAAAATGTTCGGTTTGGTTCTAAAAATTCGAGAAGTTTATAGAACTTAACTTTTCTATAACAGTTCAATCAACACTAATTACTAGTGGAGCATTTACCTTTTAAGTCATTAGTCTGTCATTTTTTGCATGTTTATTATACATCTTAAAAGGATCATCCTTTTTTATATTTTTTGTATGTGTCTGGTATGTTTACTTGGTATTCTGTGTTCTCTGATACTGTTGGGTTTTGGGGTTTTCAGCTGGTAAAAATGAGGTGAGGTCGTATACAGAAAGTTATCTTCAAAACTCTCTTCTGGTACAGATGTCTTAAAACCTTTTCTAGCAATCCAAAAATAGAAACATGCTGTAGCTGTAGAAAATAAGCCATAAAAATGATGCTTTGACACTAAAAGGGAAAAAACCCTTTGTCTAAATTGGCAGCAAGACTGCATTTTTCATCAGAGAAAAGCAGGCATTTCAAAACAGGTGCCTCGGAGATGGAGAAACGCTGGAGTTATTTATGGTCGGGAAACCTACAATATCTTCTTCAACTCGAACAATTAATCTTTTAATGTTGCTAAATGAATACATCTATAAAAGTGATCTAGAATCGAATGAGAAATTTTGTATCTTTTCCAATAATTTATTATCAATGAATTATTTAAGCTTTTCCTGCTTCCTTTTTGCTTTTCATTTAATCGCCCGGTCTTTTTTCTCTATTATTAAAGGCAGCAAGGGGTTTTGGGATATAACATGTTCTATGATTTGATCCATTATTTTTATGTAAGAATTGTTGTGCTGTTAGCACTCATAGAGAAAACCTGTGACTCATGCTCTCTTACCCACTCAAAGTGAATGACAGTCAAAGTTGGTTTTATAGAATATAGGTTTGTGGGTCTCTAACAGAGGATAGCCTCTTTGCCCACTTTTTTAAGCATTTAAGGCACATTTTGCAAACATTCAGGGCGACATTTCATGAATTTGGTGTTTAAAACGCCCCAAATTTTTGCGCCTAATAATGTCTAGAATAGTTACAGCGGGGGCATAAATAAGGGCACATTTAGCGCTAGGCGACAGCGGGATCAGGAAAACCACTTTTAAAGTGGTAACCTGTTTTAAAATGTAAACACCCAGATGCCAAAAATTTTTTTCTAGTGCGTTCCTTGTATGCGCCGGGGGGTGGCGTCGGGAGATTGAAAAATATATATCGCCCGAATTGGCGGGGTTAAAGCGCCCGATATCTGGCGCAGCCCCATTCATAAATGTCACCCTCAATAGCTAGATATATAATACAAACACAGGCACTTCTTAACCAAAATGTGTATGCTGCTCCACTCTCTCTCCTGGGAGTCCTATGACAATTACCTATTTTGCTATCCCCTAAACTGGTCCATATAATATTTTCAGTATTTTACCTCCTCCGATATGTTGACAACATCAGAAACCCTTGATGGCCCTAGAAAGTCTAAGCGTTTCTCACCTGGCTGTCTGGGAACTCCCATTGACCTCACCTTTCTGACCACCTCGATGTTTAAAACTAAGAGGTTTTGGTTTTCCCTTCTGGAAATATAATTTTCAGAATGGGGGACTGATCTCTGTAAAACCACTTACAGGAGAGAAAAAAAAAAAATACCCCTAAAAAGAACTTTTAATTTTTTATCAATAAAATGTCCCCCTAGGAGAGATAAAAAAAAGAAAACCACTATACTTATCATGGATCAAATTTTAAAAAGAGTTTGGTATGACCGTGCCGTTCAGGCCTCAGCACAGTCCTTGCCCCTTAAAAGGTACTAAAACTGTCTTTTTTCCTGATTCTGGCCTGAAATATGTTTTTTAGGTCAGTATAAAGTGTGCAAGATTTAGCACTTTCTGGTGGTGATTGAAGGGGTTTTCCACCACACCCCCCTGGCTGTTTGCTAGCTAAACCCCGACTGCAGATAGTTTGACTGAGTGGTGATTGACAATTGCCTTCGCCACTAATCTCCCTTCTCTTCCAGTCTGGGTTCTGTGTGGTCTGGATGTCAGAAGGTCGGGCCAATCACGCCATGGACCGGGACTGTGACATCACATTTATGATCACTTGTGCTCTTGGACTTTGCTGGTGTAGTCTCTTTTGGTTAAGCTGGGTTTTTTCAACGTTGGGTTGGTTTCTGACCTTTGGCCCGCTTTCTTGACCTCCATCTTTTTCCAACTGTCTCTGGACCATTTTGCTATTTCCAGTTTGACCCCTTTCTGTCCAACCATTCTTACCTGTGTTTGTCTGTCTTGTTTCATTCTGTGTGCCACTTTCCCAAACTGTGTGCTGCCCTGACTGCAGCCTGTGTCAGTATGACACAGATTGTAATATATTAGCATACAGGAGTATGCTAATTCATTACTAAGAGAAGAAAAAAAATGCACAATAGTAAACCCTTAATAGGATTAAAAATACAACGTACAAAACATAAAAATAAACAAAATACATAATAAAATAAAATAAATTTTTAAAAAAAAAAGTTATTGTGCATACACCACCACCAAAAAAAACCCCCAAACATATTATAAATTTCCCCATAAAAAATAATAACGTGTTAAAAATTAATTTTAAAAGGTTATTTAATGTGAAATGTTAATGGTGCAAAAAGATAAATAAAAAATTAAGAACATTTTTTTAGTTCCGCTTCAAAATTTTTATAAACAATTAAAACAAATCCATTTAATTTTGTCATAGAAAAAATAAAAAAGTTATGACTTTAAATGCAAAGGGAAAAACTTAAAAATAGCTGGTATTAAAGGGGGTTCTCCTACAAAAATTGCTTTTTTATGTTAAAAATCTTGCAAAAAAAAGTCATTTGCTATGTGCCCTTAACAGTGTCCTACCTATTCCTAGTATCCTCTTGTATGGGCGATCAGCTCTCAGGTCACAAGTTTTCAACCTGTTCAATATCCATGATAGGGTGCCAGCATAGTTGCTATAGTTCAGGTTGGCTTCTAAATCGCCAAATAGAAGCCAAAACACTTCCCAATTAAAATGAACCAAGAAAACGGACTGAGGGAAAAATGAACCAATGTAATGGAAAAACCCCTTTAGGTACAATGGTTTCCAAAAATTTGGGAAAATCTTTTTTCTGCCTTTGATTCTTCCTGACCTTTCCAGAATATTGGAACTTCTGCTGAAATTTTTAAAAATTTTTAAATCCCTGGCAAAATATGAAAAGTGCTGCAATTTAAAAAATCCACAAAAGGGTTTTGCTTCAAATGATACGTTTTTTTTGAAAAGTAAATTTGCTAATTTATGCGTCAATAATGTTTCTGCACTGAAAATTGAAATCACTATGTCACATGGAATAGGGGCCCAATGATGCCCTTTCTCATTAAAATTCCGACTAATTATGAGTAGAGGGGGGCCGAATTTCTCAAAAATTCGGTTCGGTCACTTCCCAAATTTCCACAAAATTCTTTTCGGGGCCGAATTACTTCGGCAGAATCACGTTAAAAAAAAACTTTTCCAGGCTGCCCAGAGCCCGCAGGGTGCTGTAGAAATTTTGCCATGCTTAAATATCAGAGGGAGCTTGGTTTGGTCTTCTACAAGTTGTGTTTTAGTATGACCGCCATGAGCCGCCGCTCTTAGATCCTTCATATAAAATTCCCCTGGGACTTAGAGGGCAAAATGACCCAAAAACTCAAGCGGGGAAAGTAGCCCGATAAAGTCATGTAGCGAAAGCTGGAAAAAAACAAGCTGAGGGTAGGGGCAAATTATGTAGATGTGGAGGGACGGCGGGAGCCACAGCAGCATGGGTCAGGCAGTGGCCAAGACA
>JAODAL010047217.1:0-30160 GCA_025379985.1 Phyllomedusa bahiana | reverse complement strand
TGCTAATTTGGAGGCAAAAAAAAAGGTTTTTCTCAACAAAGGCCTCCCCTTCGAAGCTCTCTAGAGCCTTTGGGGAGAAAGACTCCTTCAAATTCTCACCCCCGGGCGTGATGCTAAAATCGTGCTTGAGCCTATGACGACCTTCCGGCCTTTTTCGGGTCCACAAGACCAAAGTCTACTACCGCCGAGATTCTCTCGAGGGAAGAAAATTTAGACATTAAAGAATTGGTACAGCGAATGCCAGCTTGAATCTGTCTAAAGCTGGGAAGGGAAAAGGCCGGGCCCCCCCTTATTTTCCCATCACCTCTCACAGACCAAAATGGTTACCCCTTAACCATGGAAATTGGGTGTACCCCCCCGGTTAGTTGCGCCCGGCGCCCCCGATCCCCCCTGGGGGCGCCGGCGACCTTCCCCCGGCCCCCGGGACGAGTGCCCCCGCTCCCCCGGGTGTCGGGCGGCGGGCGCCCCCCCCTGGGCGCCCCATATTCCCCGGCCGCGCCCGTGTCCCCTGCACCTCCTCGCCCGGCGGCGCGTCCCTGTATCTAAGGGCGCGCGTGCCGGCTCTGTGGATTTAAAGGGGCGTGCGCCGGTAATTGGTAATTGCCCGGGCAGCCTCTATTTACCTGGGCGTTCCGCCCACTCCCCTGGGATCTTTATGCCTTCCCCTATTGAAAAGCGTTCCCTATTCCCTTTGTCCTGATTACCGTGTACCGTATCCTCGTTTCCCCGTCTTTTGCCCAGAATCCTGCCCCCTCCCCTGCCCCGCCTGCCTGCCAAGCGACAAACCCAAGCCCCTGCCCGACCTTCTCCCTGACCCCGATACGAGCCTCCCTGATGATTTTTGCCCCACGCTAACTTCGGTGCCACCGAAAGAAAGTCACGTCAGGGGTAAGCCCCTGGTAGACTCCCCCCCCAAAGTCCATCCCGCTTTTGGGGCGGGCCCTTGGTAAAACCGGGCCCTACTTAATTCCTTTCCCCTGGCGTGGCTTACACCATCGCTTGTGGGGGTCCAGGGGATCCACTTCCGCGTCCGGAAAAAGTAACTAAGATCCGGCCAGGGATCCCCCCAAAGGTACCCGTCCCCTGTGGCGGACCTCTTCGCGTGTTCCCCGACGTTCAGCAAGGGGCCCAGCGGGGGCAACAGTGGACAGTTGCCCCGCCATTTTGAAGAGTCGTCACCCCCCAGCGCAACCTCCATCCCCCTGCTCCGCTCCGCTCCGGGGTTCCACTGGCTCCGTTGGGCCCCAAGCTCCGTTTGTCGCTGCTGCCAAATTTGACGGGGACCCAAAGCTCTGCGGGGGTTTTCACCCGTGCACCATGACATTGAGTTAATGGGGGCCCAATTCTGTTGACGTTCCAAGGGGGGCGTTTGTGGTCACCCTTTTGTCGGGAAAGGCCCTGGCCCTGGGCTACACCTCTATGGGACAGGAGCGACCCGTGACTGCGGATGCCTGCCTTCCCCGCTGAATTCCGCGTGTCTTCGAGGAGAAAACCCGAGCATCTTTTGCAAAGACGGCACTCTGCCCTACGCCAGGGTGAAACTTAGTCGGAGAGTGCAGTACAATTTCGCCCCCTGGCATCAAGTTGCCTGGAAGACCCCCGCCTGCGCAACCCCTTTTAAGAAGCCTTTCCAGCTTCAAGGACCCCCTTGCCGCAAGAGTTCCCATCCTCTTTAAGCAAATTAATCCACCTGGCCACCGCTTTGACGTCCCTTTGCAGGAGGCAAGAAGAGCTCCCCCAAGATCGGGGCCCGGCACACCCCGCCGTCTCCCACGCTGGCTCCGGTGTTAAAAGGGCCTCCACTGCCTCTTCCTCTACCTCTGGGGAGGAAACCCATGGGGTGGATAAGCCCACTTTTTGAGAGGAATTACCCGGCGTGCACGAAGCTATTCTTACTGCGCCAGCCCGGGTATTTTGGGAGGAGCTGTCCGCTTCGCCCCCAACGCCCGGGAAACGGCCGCACTAGGCTATGTTGGGGGGGCCCCCTGGGTGAAATCTTCCCCCCCCACGCCTGACTATGCCGGTGGAGTCAGGTAGCTTGGTTGTTTTCCAGGTCCGCGTTCCTGGACCCGGTTCCCCCGGGAACTTTATCCCGCCGCCCTTTTTCCCCCGCCCAGTTTCCTGGGTTAGTCTTGAGAAGCCGTTGGTGATATCCTCCGTCACAGGGGAGCTGCTTGGGACGCCATCCGGACAGGACCAAGCCGGTGCCCCTCCCGGGGGGCCCCCTCATAAGGAAAAAGTTCCTCTATTACTGTCTGGGTTTTCCTTGGATCCTGTGGGGCTCCCGTGGCTGCAGGCCATGCCCCTACGTTTAAAAATTGGATTACGGCGGGGTGTGCGCGGGGGCCCTGACTGCTGGAACTCTTGTTGAGGGCACCTCGCCCGGTGCGCCCCCTTTTCCCCCCAAAAGTCCTCCGGGCCTCTCCGGTTTTGCCACGGAATAGGGGGATTTCGCGGACGTTTTCTGGAAAAGGGCCGGGGCCCTTCCCCTCATCCCCCCCTAGGACGCCCTATCGATTACTCCCGGGACCCGTCCCCCTGGGGGAGGGTTTCCCCCACTGTGGGTACTGGAGACAGGCCATGTCGACCTACATTGGGAAACCCGAGAAGGGCTTTATACGAAAATCCTCCCCCCCGGCGGGGGCAGGATTTTTGTTCGTGCAGAAGAAAGAGGGCTCTTTCGGCCGTGTATCCATCGGGGCCCCTAAAAAAACCCGGGAAAAAAAAACGCTACCCCTTGTGTACCCGGGAACTGTTTCGGCTTGCGGAGCAAAAATTTTTCCAAGTTTGTGCGGGGGCCTAAAACCCTCATCCGCATTCGAGAGGGGGAGGGTGGAAGACTGCTTTTACCCCCGGGGATGGCCCTTTTAAAAATATCTCGATGCCCTTCGGTCTGTGCAATGCCCCCAGCTCCCCAAAGTTTTGTAAACGAATTTGGGAATCTCCTTTCATGGGGGTTCGTGGTCTACCTGACGACACCCTGGTGTTTTGCTGTTGGAGACTCTCGCTCACATGTCCCCCTGGTATTGGACCCTACGTGCCAACCACCTTCGCAAATTAGAAAAATGCCCTTCCACCAGCCCACCTTGGGTTACGTCCCCGGACCGGGTTTTTCAGGGGCCCGCCAATTGTGGGGTGTCTTGCAGTGGCCCCGGCCGGTGGGCCCCGAGTTACAACCTTCCCCGGGGGTTCTCGAATTACTATCGCGTTTATCCTAAAATTTTTCTACCTTTGGTGGCACCCTATCATTGCATTACCAAAAAAACTCCAACCAAGGCAGTGGCCGCCAGAGGCCGAAAAGGCATTTGCTAAACTTAAGGGCCCTTCCTCTGCCCCCGGCCTGACCAGGCTGATTCCGAGAAGGGCCATTCTTTCTGGGGGTGGCTGCCTCCTCGGTCGGGGCTGGCGCATTTGACGCAGAAGGGACCTAAAGGCAGATGGTCCCCTGTGCTTTTTTTCCCAAGATTTTCCCCTGCGGAGAAATTACACCATCGGAGCCCGGGATTGGGTATCAAGCTACCCCTAGAAAGTGGCTTTTATCTTTGGAAGGCCCCGTACCCCTCCCTTTTTACTACCCGCCATAAAAATCTTCAATACCCCCCAAACGGCCCAACCTCCCCCCACGTAAAGCCAGGTGGTCCTGTTTTCTCGCGCTTAAATTTTCCGATACATTTTGGCCCAGCAGAAAAAAACATCGGGCCCGATGCGCTCTCCCCGTGTCTCCGTGTTTTGGGTGAGGGGGGGCACGCCTAAATATATTTCCCCGAACCCTGATTCGGTGGCCCCGTAGATGCAAAAAGGTTCCCCCCGGGAAGCTTATGTCCGTCCTGCGCTCCGCAGGAGATTTTGAAATGGGGACACTTTTCTCTTGGGGCCGGTCCCCGGAGCACGAAATTTTTTTCCTCCAATTTGTTTTTACGGTGGCCGGCTTGCGGGGACATCAAGGTTTTCGTGGTCCTGCGTTACTTGTGCCGTAACGAGCTTCGCCAAAAACCCCCGGGGTTTTTGCCCCAGCCTTGCCCACCCTGGGGCCCCCTTGGAATCTGTGGCAATGGTTTCGTCCGGATCTGCCCCCCTTTTTGGGGGGCAAAAGGTCATCCCCGGTGGTCGCGGCCCGTTTTTTGAAATGGCGCACTTTACCCCTTGCCGGGCCCTCCCCCCCCAGTTGGCCGCCAGTTTTTTCCAATCTTACCCCTACAGGATTTCCCCGCAGACATTGTCCGGATGGGGGGGCCAAATTTTGGTCGAGGTTCTGGGGGGGGCCCTCTGCTCTGGGTTGCAGGGAAACCCTCGATTTTTTTCTTCCCGCCTACCCCCCGCAGACAAGGCCAAGGGAAGGATCAATCAGATCCGGGGGGGCTATTTACGATTTTTTGTCTCGGTAAAAGGTGACTGGGCCAGCTTGCTTCTTTGGGCGGAAGTTTTCCTTAACTCCCTGGAGAGGAATCCAGGAACCCCATTTTTCTGTCTTGGCCCAAACACCGCCCTCCATTTCATTGTCTCCACCCCGAAGTGGGCAGGGAACTTTTGCCCAAGAATGGTGTCCCTTGGAAACAGACGCGCCATTCTGCAGCAGCATCCGCAGGGATGAAAATCCAAGCGGGCAAAATGAAAACCCTCCCCCTGTTTTTGCCTGGCGACAAGGGTTTGGTATCGGGCCGATAAAACCCGGTGAAATTCCCCCCCTACAAAATTTGGGGCCCCCGGTACGTAGGACCATTTGAAGTACTCGCCCGCTCAAACCGGCTGCCTCAACTCCGGCTCCACCCCCCTAGGTTTCCCAAAAAACCCCTTCCCGTCTCCTTGTTGAAGCCTGTGGTCCCGAAACCCTTTTTCCCCCGAGGACAAAACCTCCCCTTCGAACGGGGGCCCCCAAAAATTTCAATGTAAATTGGAAAACCTAAATAAGAATCAAGGGAAGGGTATTTTCCTATTCCTAAGGGGTTTTGGTTGGGAATTTTTTTGGGGGGGGACAACTTTTTTTGGCGGAGTTGCTGCAGAGATTTCCCCCAGGCCGGAAGAAGGGGGGCTAAAGGGGGGGGTCGTTTCGACCGGCGCCCCGATCCTCGCGGGCACCGGGGCGCCGCCCGGTCCCCGGGGTTATGCCGCCGCTGCCCCGGGGGTCGGGCGGGGGGCGCATCGCCCTCGGGCACCCTATTTCCGGCCGCGCTCCGTGTCCCCGCGTTTGCTGTCTGGCGCACCGGGGCCCCGTATTAAAAGGGGCCCCCGGCCCGGCTCGTGAGATTAAAGGGGCAGTGCGGGTAATTGGGTAATTGCCGAGCACTGCTCTATTTCACCTGGGGCTTCCCCCGCTCCCCGCCGGATCTTTTTGCCTTCCTATTGAGAAAGCGCTCCCTATTTCCTGCCTGATTAAAGTGTACCGTTCCTCCTTTCCGTCTCTTGACCCCGAATCTCTGCCCCCTCCAGACCTCCCGCCTGTCCACGCCTGAACCATAGCCGGCTGCCTGCCCTTTGCCTGACCCCCTACGAGCCGCCTGCGATTTGCACCACCTATATTGGGGTGCCACGCAAACAAGTCACGTCGGGGTAACGACCCGGTAGACCCCCCGCCGCAGCAAGCCTCCTGCTTTGCGGCGGGGTCTGGTGAAAACCCGGGGCCTACTTGATTCCCTTCCCGGCGTGGCTTACACCATGCTTTGTGGGTGGTCCCGTGGATCCATTCCCCGTCCGGAAACCCAAAGGTTACACTTATGCTCTAACGATGGGAACCCCTACTCAAAGTGGGGCGTCGGGTTCCCGTAAAAGATTAACAGCTCGAACAACACCTCACCTTCTACAGAAGGGATTCAAGCATTATGGAGCCCAGAAGCAGTATACTGATCGGGGCCCGCTTTTTAGTCCCAATTTTCCAGGGGAAATTTGTAATTTCACGAGTGTAAGAAGTCGCACAAACCATCTCCACAGGGGAAAAGGGCTTGTGAGAAGATCAAATCAGGTGTTCATCCCTGCTGCGAAAGCTTCAGTGTCTAAAAAGGAAATGGGCCCCAATTTGGATGATTGTCGAGACTACAATAAAACGACCCTTTTCCCCCGGCTACTAACCCTTTTTACTTGTTTTTTGGTCGGTCAAGGACAATTCCTCAAGAAAGGGCTCTCGGATCCAAATTTTCCCGATTTATTAATCCCTTTCCCAATGCCGATGGGGGCCTGACACCAAAAGCGAATACAAGAAACGAAAGAGATTGTTGATAGACAATGAAAGAAACAAATGGGACAAAAGGGGAAACCTCAAAACAGGAGTTACTGCCAAAACCATAGAGGGGGGAGACGAATATGGGTTAAAAAGTATCACGCTCATTTAAAAATGGGTTCTTTTTTGGGGAAATGACCAAACCTATCCGGCTTTAAACCTTTCCCGAATCGGGTTTCGAAGCAGAAATGGAAGGGGTCCAGCGGCTGAAATAGGATGAAGTTTGTACCAAAGAAGACCTTCTCGTCATGTCCTCTTTTTACGCCACCTGTCAGGTGTGTGCCCTCTCCCTTGGGCCCAATTCCCCAAAAAAGGGCCCTTTTTTGGAAACACCTGCAGACTTCGTTTTTCATCCCCGGTTACCCGTGGGGGACCCATGCCCGTACAGTTTAACCCCACTGTCTGCTCCAATGTAGCCCGTTTCCGTTTCCCTGCTACTTTGTCTATGTTTCCAAGCGCCTCGAGCTCAACCTCGCTCCCGCTCCGCATCTGAAGGGGAAACCATTGCTGAACGGTCAGAGGCTTCAAAAGGAACTCTACCTGCCCCCTACCAAAAATAAAGCTTATGTCTTTCTTGTATTAAAAGTTTTCCTTACATATATGGTTAAGTCGATAGTTATAAGTTTTTAACGTTAAGCCCCAACACCTGGTTTATACCAAGCCCTTTTTATTGTTTTTACTATGTCTATATACAGCATGGGCTTTTTTGGGTGTTTTTTTGCATTAAAAAGCCTTTTTCAGAGCCTTTCATGGCGAAGAGTTATTTTCGACAGGACTTATCGCTATTTGGGACATTTCTAGTTCAAGCTAAGTTTTCCTGTTATTTTTTGTACGTATTTGTTTCCCTTTTTTTGCTTTGCCAATGGTTATGTTTTATTTTCCTCAGTAGTCCTCCTTTTACATAGTACCCGGACGGCTACCTTCAGAGGGTGATATGTAGGGCCTAAACAAACTTGTTCCCTCTGCCGTTTCATGATAGCTTTCAGCCCTTACAATTCGCTCACTTGTCCCCCTCTAGCCCGTTTCCCTTTGGTATTATTTTAAATCCCCCGATATTTCTTTATTTTTTTTCATTGTAATTGCTCTTGTGCATTTTTCCTACAGTATTCTTGCATTTTCTTGCCCATGTTAGAGCAACAAGGAGTAAATCAGCTGAAAACCCGATTGGATAAGTGGCTCAGCCTGTCACCATCAGGGGACTCTTTTTTCAGCCTGAGAATAACGGTCTGGCTGGAAAGTTTAGAAGCACGAGTGCAGCACTAGACTCACAGAGAGCACACAGCCTGGTGCGGCCTAGAATGTTTCAAAATTTAACTTTAACCTGTTCCCCAAACACGAGGATTTCCCGGGTCTACTTCGGTTTCCAGTAGGGCTAATATAATATTATTTAAGAGCCTATGTCCATCGGAAATGTGTTTAGGGGCCCCCCAAATCCGATTAATTTTTTTCCTGGCTTTTATTCTGGTCCTGCGTCTTCCCCCCGCACCCTGTCGTTTGGGGGTCACGTTCCCAAAACCAAGCTCAGTATCTTTGACCCCGCCTCATTTTAGTGTAGAAGAAAAAATGTTTTAATCATCACCCGTTTTTCAGCGTCCAGTTCCCGGAGCCGGCCGGGCGGGTCCCCCACCCAGGCAAACAGCAACAAAAAAAAAAGGTGCAGCCAGCTACATCCGGACACTGGTGAAAGTTAATAAAACTTCTGATCTTTTTTTCCAACGATTTAAAGTCAAAGAAGGAGGTGGTTACATGGTACACGCATCAGGCCAAAAAATACGCCATGCTATTTTGATGATGCCGCAGCAGAATAGCTAGGAGAAACTTTATTCCAAAAAAAAAGACCCCGTGTGAAAGGGGTAAAGTAAGGGAGAATCCGCATGCCCCCCTGCAGAGGTAAACCTTCAGTCTGCCTAACCAAATGTACACTTATTTCAAGAATTTCCCCCCTCCAGAAAGGGAACATTGCATGACAACTATGAAATCCGTGCGCGCGAAAAGCTGGCACAGAATTCCTTTGCCAAGAAGGAAGAGAAAAATGGGTCAAAGCAAGCAAAGGCTCAACGACAGGCGAAGGCAGAGGCGAAATGGTCAAAGCAAGAGAGCCAGCGCCCAAAAAAAGTTTCCCCAAAAGGGAAAAAAGAGGAAAAACCGCCTTAGAAGTTTAAAGGTTTTGGAACCCATTCCAAGACACAACCAGGCCCCACCGCACTAAGACCTAGGACCCAGAGAAAGTGCTAAAAAATCCCCCTGCCCCGGGCAAACTTATATGCCCAAGTCCTAAAAAATACCCAAAAATTGCCATGGGAAAGAAAAAAAAAGAATGCCCCTCCCCCCAAAAATTTTCCAGATCCAAAAGCAACCCCCAAGAAACCCCCATTCCCCTTCACCTGTTCTTCCAGCCCTTTTTCCCCAGGAATTTAACCCCCCAAATCAAAAAAAATTTTTTTTTGGTTTTTTTTTAACTGGTGACGCGAGGGGAGCAATGTCGGCTTCAAATATATACGGGAAAGCGAAAAATTTAAGGCCCTTTAAATTTCAGAAGCAAAATTTAAAAGGCTTAAAAAACTGGAGGAAAATTTTGATTTTCTTAACCCATGCAAGGAAGCTTATTGCTTGAAAGGGGGTTAGTAAAAGGGTTTTCTCCACATGACAAAAATTCAGAAAACATCAAAGAATCCCGCTGGGGGAAAAGCTTCAGTTTAGGCAGTTCAAAAGTTTTTCCCCCCTTTTTTTCTTCCCCCCCTTGGGGGGGTTTTTCCCCCCCCCCCCCCCGCCCCCCCCTTTTAAAAACCTATCCTTTTTCCCTTTTTCCCTTTTTTAAAATTGGTACCTTTTCCCCTTTTTCCTTTCCTTTCCTCTCCCGTTCCTCTCCGTCCCAAAAAAACCCCCCCCTTTTAACTGTTCCATTCACCCTTCCCCCCCATTTTTTTTTTCCATCTCTCCCCTCCCCCCCCCCCCTTTTTCCCTTCCCCCTCACCCCTTCCTCTCCCCCAATTTTTCCCCCCAAAAACCCTCCCAAAAGAAAATTTTCCCCCGTTTTTTTTCGGTCCCTTCACCCCACCTGCCCCACCCCCCCTTCCTTTTTTCCCCCCCCTTTCTCTGTCCCCCCCCCCCTCTCCCCTTTTTCCCCTGGGTTCCCCCGCCCTTTCCCCCCCCCCCCCTCTTAAACTACCCCTCGGGTTTTTGTTTTTCTTCCCTTTTCCCCCTTTTAACGCTTCCCCCCCCTCCTCTTTAAAAACCTTTCCCCTTCTCCCCTCCCCCCCTCCCCCCCCCTTTCAGCCCCCTGCCTCACCCCCTGGGGTTTAGGGCCCCTTCCCCCCTTTAAAACCCTTTCCCTCTCCCTTCCCCTTTCCTCCCTTTTCCCTTCCCCCCCCTTCCCCCCCCTTTTCTTTTTCATCCAAACCCCCCCGGGCCCACCGGTTTTTCCCCAAAAAAAACCCCCCCTTTGGCCCCGTTTTTTGGCGGGGGTATTAAAGGGAGGAAAATCTTTGCCCCCCAACATTGGGCCCCGGGGAAACAAAGCCCCTTTGGCAAAACCAGGGCCCCGTTTTTGAAAAACTATTTTGGGGTTCCCCTTAGGAAAGAAGAAACCTCACCCTAATTTTTAATACAAAAACCTTGCAAAACACGGAGGTTATGAATATTTTTGTTTTAAATTAAAAAAAACCCAAGAAATTTTATTTTTAAAACAAAACAAAATAAAATATGGTTAAAAAAATATTTTCAATTTAAAAAGGGAAAAAGCTCACCCAACTTTTAAAAACCTTTGGGTACAAACTCACCACAACATAAGGGAAAAACCTAAATAAACACTTTCACTCCCCCATTAAAAGGGTAACCTTCCCCCAGGATTTATCAGAAACACACGTTAAAATTCCCCTAAAAGGGGGCCAACAAAAAAGATCAAAGGGGAATCCACCCCTTTAGGGCCCAGCCAACAGGAAGCTACTCACCTTGGCGAAAACTTCCCCCAACCCCAAAACCATTTTAAAAACCAAACTATTTGGAACCAAATAAACCCAAAGGCGCAAAACTTTTGGCAAAAGGGCCCCCCCCTTCGAACCCCCCCTTCTTAAGAGTTAACCCCCCTTAAAAACCCAACCTTGCTTGATCGTACACTGGATTCTCATGTTTTCCCCCTCCAAACATCGCTGGGTATAATTGTTTAGACCAGGAGAGCTATTGGCTTACTCAGTACAAAAATCCCCAAACAAAGAGGCCCTGAAACAAACCCCTGTTTCAAAATATGTTTTTCTCAAAACATTTACCAAGGCTAGGAAAATTACAGCTTAAATCCATTATTCTTAAAAAGATACTGACAATATGGATTCCGGTGTTCAATAAATTCTTAGCACAACATTATTCATTTTTCCCAAAATTTTAAAAGGAATATCCAAATTTCCCTACCAACGTTAATTTTTGTGCCCCCAATACCTGATAAAAAGAAAAATTCCGACTCCTGAAGCCCCCTTTTCATCACCCACTTTAACACCCGGGAAAGGAGTTCCTCCTAAGGACATGTCGCTGACATTTTTCTTGCCCCGAGAGTCCATAAGGTACGTCAACAATGCAAAGGGCCAATGATGCCCCATACGCACAAAGACTTTACCTGGTGGTAAAAATTGGCAATGGTGTTTTGGATAAGAAACTTAAAACCTTCTCGAGTGAACCTTTTAAAACCTTTTGCTCAACAATGGTCCCAAACCCCTTTAAACCATTGCCCTATCATTTGGGTAAAAGGAACCTTTTTTCTAATTTCAAAGGCACCCGACATCATTCCACGCCTTTTTGATTACTTTAGGAGGAGCGGTGTTTCACACAAAAAAGACGACAACAAATTAGCCTTCCATGAAATAAGAGGTTTTTATCAAAATAAATTTGGGACAGGAATGCTTCGGTAATCTAACCACTGGGTTCACCTTTACCCTTTTTGGGCTAAAGAGCCGGCTTTTCCTAACAAGGGAACAAGGTTTTTTCCATTCATTCTCCTCAACTCCCTTTCAAATAACCTTGCAACAAACCTGAATTTAAAGATCAAAAAGTGGGCCCTTCTGGAAAAATATTTTTTCAAAGACCCAACGCAAGCCGCCCCACCCTTTTCGGCTCTTTCCTTCCTTTGGAGTGTATCACCCCACGAAATCCCCAACCAGACAGGGGGGGTGTTTTGACCCCCCAGTGAAAGCATCATGGGCTAACCTTGAACCCACGTTTTTTCCTCACACCTTAAAAATGACCAACACTTTGGTAAATGTCAGGAGTCAGGAGGGGGACAGTCGCCATTATCGCCGACATTGAGCGAATGTTCAATTGTTCATCGTACAGAAGACCCCAGAAAATTCCTAAAGGGTTTTCTTGGGGAAAAGGGGCAATACACCCGGGGTTCGGAAAAGTCCTTCACCCCTTTGGGGTACTTAAAGGGCCCACAAAGGACTGCTGCTATGGGAGTCAGAGTTTGGGAAGGATTCCTCCTTTTTGAAAGAGACTTTACGTGGCGACGCACTCAAACCTTCCCCCACAGAAGAAGCCAAGACCGCTCAAAACTACACAAGGGTTTTCTGCCAAAGTTGTCTTGGTTAACAAAAAATTGCCTCCAACAGACTGGTCATGAAAGCCTTCAGCCCCGCACTGTGCCACAGAAATTCGAACTTGAACCTTGCCATAGACACCCTCCAATCAGAGAAGTCTGGGTTTGAATGGGATTGTTAAAATGATTCCTTGGTTCCAGGTTAATTTTACCCCACAAAAACCAATTTTACTAAACGTAGGCCTCTAGTGGTGAACACCCATATGACCCCTGGGGGAAATTTGTAGCGCCTTTTTACTGTAAAGGAAAAAATTCCCCATAAAAACAGCTCTCAAATGTTTTAACTGGGGGTGCTCCCCTGGGCCCCTTAACCAAAAACCCGGAAATGGGAGTCCTGGAAACAAACCTGCACACCCTTGGACGGTTCACATACCACGTTGCTCATTCCAGCAAATTTTCCATAAACTCCATGTTGTGAAATTGTGGTAAATGTAACTGTATATAAGTTGAAAATTAAGACCTCCCTTTTACATTGATAAACGCCGCCATTTTAGGTGAAAACTGTTTCACAAAAACATTTTGACAGCTGACACTTCAGTATAAAAACATGGTATTAGTAGGAGCATCAGTTATTGGCTTTAGAAGGATAGAATTTGTATAACCCAAATGAGGGTCGAAGACCAAAAATGTTCTTTTCCCCAAATACTGTATCTAGGGGAAAAAGGGGTTTTTTCGGGTTTAAAATTATACTATGTTATAAACTTCAGCTATTGAAATGATCCTGATAAAAAGTAATGCAAGGCACACCCTTTTAAAACCCTATTGGTGGATATAATGAAACTTATCATGATTGGATTGTTAAGAAACCCCCCATTTTTAATGAACACGCCTGAAGCATTTAAAAGGGCTGAAATTATAAAAAAATTGTTCTGATCAAACCTTGATTTTGGATCCAACGCGTTGTCTTTTTGATGTGGAAAAAACTGAGAAAGGCCCCAAAGCCTGGGGATAGTTTTCCACAACTTTTTGGGGTTTTTCGCCCGGTTCAAAAAACCCCCAAGTGACGGGGAAAAGAAAAAATTTGGAAGGGGTTGACGGGGGGAACCCGGTTATTCTGGCCAAAGTGGTGATTTTTTATCCCCTTTAATTTTCGGCTTCTCTCTAGAAAAGCTTATTCGGCTCTTTTTCCAAAAGTAAAAGGGTACCTTTTTTGATAGTGATTTTTTTAATTTAATAATATGGGTATACTCCCTTCCCTTTTCCCAAAGGGTATGAAAATTTTAAAAACCGGTTTTAGAGTTAAGCGTTTTATGGGTTAATATAGAGTTTAAGAAATTTTTGTTTTTTTTTGTTTTTTGTATCAAAAGTATTAAATTTTTCTAGGAATCTGGGTTTTGTATAGTACAATTCCCAAAATTTGGGGCATGTGTTCTCTCTCCCTTGTTTTTTGTTTGGTGAACCGGGCCCTTTGTGGTGGGGAAATTTTTAGTGCTTTAAAAATTGGGTTTTGTTTTTATGCATTTTTTTTGGGGACTATATTGTTTGGATATTAAATTTTTGGGTTTGCATAAAATATTTTTGTTCTAAATTTCATGAATACTATTTAGCTGTAAGAAATAATTTGTTTATTAAAAAAGCAAACGTTTTCAGGTATAAAGATAAAAATTTAAATTTTGTAGAAAAGTTATTTGTTTTTTTTTATTTTGTTTTTTAAGGGTTTGTATTTTTGAGAAAAAGGGGGCATTACCCCAATTTCCATAAGTTGCCCAAATTTAAGCGATAGTAAAAAAGGGAATTAAAGAAGCACAGGGGGGTTTGGGATGAAGAAAAGGAACATTTGTTATAAAAAATAACCACTGGTTGATCTGACGGGGATCATTTTTTTTTCCCCCCAGTAAAAAAGAGGTTTGAGAAACATTTAAAATTGGGTAACACTTGCAAAAAAGAGAGTTTTTTCCCTGCAAAAAATCCCAAAGGAAAAGGGGGAAAATCAATATTTTTTTGTTATAAATTCAAACCCCAAATGCCCAATTATGTTAAAAAACATATGGGTAAATGTACACCATTTATTGGAAAAATTTGGGGAAGTTGTGAAAGCCTGAATCCCTTATGAAGGGACATGGAACTTAGGAAGTGATTATATAAAAAACTTCTTGTTGAAAAGGAAAAAAAAAAGGGAAAGGAAAATGTGTTATAAATTGGTAAGTGAGGCCAGAGCCCCCAAACAGGAAACTTCAGAAAAATCCTTAGATAACCCCTATTTTTAACACCAACACCCCTGCAAAAAAAATTCCCCAAAGAAAAATACAGAAAAACCCAAACAACTTTAAATTGGCAAAATACGAAGATGGACCCTTCCCCTTGTCAAGTGCATGGGTAAAAGAAAGGGTAGTAAAAAAGGGGATTTCTGTAGAATTTTCCCAAAGGCAGACACAAGATCACTGAAAAGGACCCCAGTTTAAAAGATGGGAACTTCCCCTACAGCCCACCCAAAACATCAGATGTGGATCACATAGTCTCAGCCATATACCCATCCTCCCAATAGCTTCATCACCTGTATTTGCAAATTGCTCCACTTCGGAATCCCCTAGGAGGGGGAACAAAAAAGAGGAGGAAAAGGATACATTAAAGGAAAAAAAACATACTTTGGGGAGAAAATTCCCTCCCCTCACGGGCGCATTCACCCCCCCTTGCCACATAAAATTTCCATCAAAATTTTTGCTATTAAAATCCACCAGTTTATGATAAACATTCTCAATTCCTTTTAAGGGGAAAGGGATACACTAAAATTGAAAACCTCAAAACTTTTTTTGAAGGTTGCAGGACAGTTTGGGAAATTCAAAAGGGGGGGAACAAAAAAGTTAAAACCAAATTTACGGGAACAATCACAGGCCCAAAAGGAGGGGAAATTTTGGCCCATGAAAAACCCTATACGCCAATGTTTGTTAGGCCTAGAAAAGCAAGTTAGATTATAAAAAAATCCAAAAGAAGCTTGGGAAAAAACCCATAAGATTTTTGGAAATTCATAATTTTGATAGGACGGATGAAAAATGCAGTTTTTGGTTGCACTGTATATTTACACCTGCGGAATAAAAAGAACCTTTTAAAAACCCACGCTTTGGGGAGGGGGCCCCCCAATTTTCTTTGCAGACCCCCAATGGGCCGGAATTTTAAATTAAAAAAAAATTACTTTGATTTTTTAAGAAAAGAGGGCGGGGACTGGAAAGAATTAATGATATTCAGCAAGGGGCCCAAAGGGAAATTTAGTTTGGAAATCCCAAACCAAACAGGGTTAAAAAAAATTTTTTAAAAAGAAAACGTGGTTTCGGGGTTTTAAAAATGAAATAGTTGCTATGAGACCTTTCCCTTTTACCCCAAACTTTTGTAAAGGATTGCTTAAACATTTTTTAAAGCCGGTTTAAAAACCATTTAAAATTTCCCCTTTGGGAAAACCCAACAAAAGCATGGGGGATTTTTCCCCCTCAGCAAACTTTTTATCCCCATAAAGTTAACTTAAAAAACGGGGCAAAACAAAAAAAAGGGGGAAAAATTTGATGCATTTAAAAAAAAATTAATAAAAAGGGAAGATCTTGAAAAAAAACCGGGGGAAAAGGAAAATTTTGAAATCCCAAGGGGTAGGGTAAGAAAAAAATACTTTTTTTTGGCCCCCCCAGGGGCACACCTATTCTATTCCTTACGGGTTTCTCCAGGGATTCGGGGTTGTTTCAATTGTTCAGAATTTGGGGCCCTTTTTCCCCAAAGGGGACTGCCAACCAGCCTAAGAAGGAACGCCAACCCAAAAACCCAGAGGGAACTTCGGACAAGACTTGGAAGCTAAAAAAAACCCCCAAGAACCATTTGGTATTTGACGCATTTTTACTTTAAACACCATAACCTGTTTTTTAAACAGGACCCTAATTTAACTTGGGGAGGTGGAGGGGAAAAAAAGTCCCTTTCCGATCGACACAGGCGCGGGATTATCTTTTAATTTAAACAATAAATTTTTTCCAGCTCCCCAGAAAAAGTGGTTGGGCCCAGTGGGTTTTAGGGGGTAAATCTAAACAAAACCCAAAATATCAAAAAGAAACTTTCGGGTCAAATAGGCCCCCAATAACTACAGAACATTCTTTAAACATTTTCCGCAAAACGAAACCGCCAGTTTACTGGGAAAGGGAAACCTTCTCTGAAAGCTTGGATGTACAATTTTTAGTACACCGATGGAAATTCACTTTGAAATTCCCCCTTTGGGAGAATACAGGGCGGGGGGTTATATCCTGTGTAATGCTGGAATGGTAAGGGCCCACCCAGCAAAGGAGGGCCTTTTAAAAACCCAGAAGTCTGCCCAAAGCAAAGAAAAACCCTGAAAAACTGGGGGAATATTGATTCTACAAAGTGGGGAAAAAAGGGGGGGGGGAAAAACTTTTCCACCTTGTACATTTTTAAAATTTAAAACCCCCTTTTGTCAGTTGCCCCCAAAAAATCCTTCCCCTTTTAAAAAACCCCAGAAGCTTAAATGGGAATAGCCCCAAAAATTTTGAATCCCTTTTTTAAAGAAAGGGAGTTTTTTTAAAAAGGCCCAAATTTAGCCCTGTAACAGTCCCTTACACCCAATCAAAAAGAGTGGAAAAGGAAAAAACACATGGAGACTCGTGCAAAAAATTTAAAGGGGTCATCAATAAAAGGTGGTTGAAACCTTTGCTTGCTTTTTTTTTCCCTTTCCCCGGGTAAAAAATTCAAATGCAGGTACCCAAGGGACATTTACACATTTTTAAAGTCTTTAAATTTATTTTTAAAGCTTTTTTCCCAAATCCCAATACACCCCGATTTCCAAATACTTTTTTTCCCATTCACCTACGGGGCCCAACATTTTACTTGGTGTCGTTTCCCCCCAAGGGGGTTTTTAAATTTTCACCAAACCATTTTTCGTAAAGGGCATTTACCCCAAATTTTGGGGGGTGCCCCTACCATGTCAACCCCACCCCTAATTCAGTCCCTTTGGGAATGATTTTTTAACTTTGTTTCAAAAAAACAAAAAAAAACGGGCCTAGGGAAACCCACAAGCCCCTGCGGGAATTTTTCTTGCAGAAAAGGAACAAAGTTTCCAACAAAAAGTGCAATTTGTAAAAAAAAAATTTGACTTACATTGGACATCCCCTTACCCCGGGCCACAGCACTTATAAAACCGGGGAAAAGAGTATAGGGGGTTATAAAAAAAATTTGGATTTTTCCCTTAAAAAAAAAGCGCTGGACAGTTTTTGGGAAATGGAAAGGATACTTTTGGGCCCAAATGGATACCATGCAAATTTCCTTGAAATCCCCGCCCCCTTTTTAAATACCAAAAAAAAAAGATTCTTTTGGCCCGGGGGGCCTTTTAATACACGACGAAAACCAGGTGGTTTTTTTGGGGAGCTCAAAAGGTCTTCTCTCGGAAACCCTGCTCTGGCTTCCCCAACTATTCAAAAACCTTTAATTTGTACTCCCCATGAAGTCCAATGACTTTTGCCCAACCCTTTTTGATGCAGTTCAAAATAAAAAAATTTGGACCAGTGGGTTTCTATAGGGGTTTCAGTTAGACCCAAATTTGCAAAAGGAATGAAAATGAAATCCCCTTTAGGGCCGTACGGCTGCTGCGTTTGCTGTAGAGAAAACGCGGAATTTGGGTTTTGATGAAATTTTAAAATGGGGGGGTTCCCCTTTTCGTGTATGAAATCCTTAATTTTGTCAGCGTACTAAACTGGTTCTCGGGCCCAAAAGACTTACAAAAGGGGAGTTAGCGTTTTCCTTCAACCCTAGTCACATCCGCCTAAAACCGGGTTCTCAAAATTGAACCCCCCTAAAATTGTTGCCAAAAGGGGGGTTCAGAGAAGGAGGGGAAAATTGAGGTAGAGACCCCCGGTTTGCAGAAGATTTTCTTGGGGGGAAAGCGGAACCATGATTTGTTTGGGCATACCCAAACTATAACTCGCCCCCCCAGATTTGAGGGGGGGAACCCCACTTGAAAAAACCCCGGACTTAAATGTTGTAAGGGCAGTTGTCACGGGGACAAAATAAAATTCAGGACTTTAAACCCTTCAGTTTGGGCTGTGGAAGATATTATAACTTACTGTGAACGTAAAACCTTTAGACCCCCCTAAATTCTCCCCACAGCTGAGTTTTTTAAAGCCCTTATAAAAGGCTTTGAACTGTCAAAAGGGCCCAAGACATTTAAAAAATTTTACCTGTTTTCACGGAAACCGTTTTTTGGCGTTTTTCTTTGATTTTGGTAACAATATGGAAAATGAAAAATTTTCCCTTGGGACTGCAAAAGGGTTCCCCAGTGGGGTTATGAAAAAAAACCCTCAAAGTTTTTGGGGAACCCAAATACCCCTTTCCCCAAAAGAGATAGCAGTCATAAATTTGTCAAGCCCCCCCCACTTCCAGCCATGATCCCAATGCACGTGGAAACCACAGACCCTAAACATGGTTCGAAAAGGAAAAGAAAAGAAAAAATCCCTTTTGGTTAACATGAGGGTCTGAAAAAACTGATGTTTTTTTTCATTCCCTTTATTTGAAACTTTTAAAAACCTTTGCAATTTCCAATTTTTCTCCCCGGGAAAAGGGGAACCGAGGGAAAAGGTTATGGGGTGCACCCGAATTCTAAAGGCCCTATGGATGCCCATTTGAAGGTAAACCAGTGGCCCCAAAATCTCTTTTTCCGGGCTAGCGGAAAGCTGCGAAAAGGGTTAACCCATTGGGGAAAAACAGCGTTTCGAAATTTGGTTTTTCCCCTTACTGGGCCCCCGGGTTTTCACTTTTAAATAGCTAAAAGAAGGCCTCGGGGCCTGCCGGGTTTCCCTTTCCAGCAGAACCGGGGGAGCGTGAAAGCCCCCCTTTAACCCTCCCATCAACTAGGGGCCCTTTTCCCAGATCCTGAAGGTAGATTTCTTTCCCAATTTCCCAAAAGGAAGGAGGGTTTTATCTATGTCTTGGTTTGGGGGTTTGCCCAAATTTTCGGGATGGTTTAGAGCGTACCCACTTCATCACAAAAGGGGCTACCACACTGTGCAAAAAAAAGGGGGATCTGCAAAGGGAATTTTCCTATGCAGATATGGTATTCCAAAGTTTACCCAAGTGATCGGGAAAACCCCAAATTCACTGGTAATGAAATTCCAAAACCATTTGTACAAAGATTGGTAAAAGGGCAGCAGCTCCACCCCCCCCGGTACCATCCGGAAGCAAAGGGGAATGGTCTGAGAAAACATAACCCTTTCCCCCTTTAAAAAGAAAAGTTAGAAAATTTTTGTAAGGAAAAAACGGGTTATGGGGTTGGCCAAATCCTTTACCCCTTTTTTTATGGGAAATGCCCCAGCCCCCCAAAAAGGGGATTTGCACAACTTTCCCCTTTAAATGAAATTCCCTTTTTTGGAAAAAATTGCCTAATCATTCACCCCTTCACCTCCAGAAACCAACACTCAGCAAAAAAACAATTTTTTTAATGGGGACTATTTTGCTACAACTGCAAAAGCAATTAAAAGGACTTCCCTGGGTTAAAGTAGGGGAACCACCCTTGTTCCTACTTTTGTTTGGGTCAAAACACCCAAACCCAGGAGACGTGTTATGATTGGGTAATTTTCTTACGTCTGGGTTTCTCTTACAGAAAGGGGGAAATGGGTCCTTTACCAGGGTTCTGATGAAACCCCCTTCAAGTTTTGAAATTCCCAAGGGAAGGGGGAATTTGGGGACCCCACCAACCCCTAAAAACGTTTTAAACCCCATCCCCAAAAGGCCCCCGAAGCCGAGGGCCCGGTTTTTGGCCAAGGCCGGGAAGGAACCAAAAAGATATCCTGTTTTCTACGGCCCCTCAAGGGGCCCTTTGGGCCAAAAGTCACAAAAAAAACCAAAAAAAGCGCAGCGGGGTCTTACAAAGACGAAAACCCCTTCGGGAAAGCCCCCTTTTTTTTTTTTTTTTCCAATTTTTTCGGCTAAGAAAAAGAAAAACCCAAAGTTTGCCCCTTCTTTTTAAATAAACTATTTGGGTCCCCAGCCCAGCAAGAAACTGTGGGTAACTATTGTGGGAGGGTGGTTTGGTTTTTAAATTCTTTTAAACCGCCTTTTTTCACAGGGAAACCCGTTTGGGCTCGAAAAGAGGGGAAGATTACTACGTATCATGGGCAGGAAGATCCCTACAGTGAGAGGGGAAGGACAAAAAATGACTACCCAGGCCCCGGGAAAAAAGCACTTTCCAATTATATAAAATTGCATTAATCTTAAATTGAAAACCCTAATGGGTACGAGGCTAAAATCCCAAAAATATGGGTTATAAATAGAGGGAATCATCAGTAAGGTTTAAAAGGATTTTACATGAACAATTACAAGAGGAAGGGGAAAAAATAAATTACTCAAAATTTAACCCAAAACCATAGCTAAACGTTTCAGGCCTTTCAAAATTTCTTTGGTTTTGCAAAACATTTCACCTGTATCCTCAACAAACAATGCCTTAATTGCCACCCCCGTTCCCCCATTGAAGAAACACATTTTTAAGGAAAAAGACACTTTTCAAGGGGGGGGGGGTTTCCAGATAACTCTAGTCTTTTCAGATTTAATAACACAAAAAAAACGGGACTAACCCCCAAAAGGAGGAGGGGTCTTTTCCCCCCCTTTTTGGGTTTTCAGAGCGGGAAACTTTCAAAAGATAAACCCTAAAATCTTAACCCCTATGGGGGAAATGGTTCCCCAAAACCCCTAGAAAAATTAAAAGGGTAAACACTAAAAACAGGTTAAAGGGGACATTCCCTATGATTTTAAAACACCTTTTTTTTTTTTTTTTTTTTTAAGAGAAAGGTTTTCCCCAAACAACTCATCCCTTAGGGGTTTGGCAAAAAAATGCTAATGGGCTTTAGAATTTCAGGAAATCAATTAACAAAATCATTGGGTTTTTAAAGGCCTTAGTTTCATTTTGTTGAATTAATAAATGGATCAAAAATTTTTACTCCCAGTAAACCCTGAGTTGGGGAAATACCCAAAACCCCAAAAGGGCCCTTTTCCCCAAATATTTCTGGTGTCCAAACCCCAGAGTTTCAACCCCCCTTTTATGGTATGCCCATCCCAAAATAGCATATAGGTTTTTTTCCAAAAAATTTTAGGGGGGGGAAAAAATATACCAAACCAAACAACTGTAAATTTTGTTTTGTGGATTTAAATTTGCATACAAATTTCTCCCATATTTATGGAAAATGGGCCCCAATTTTCTATTTCAAGATTGACAATGGCTACAAAGGGGCTCCCCTCCCCACGAGGAAATAGGGCATCGATCAAAAAATTTCCAAAGGGCATACGAACCCCAAAAAAAAACGGAGGAAAAACCAAAACCCAAACCCTTTTAAACAAAATTTTAATCCCGTCCCCAAAATGCTTCAAACCTTTTTTTCAAATCCCCCTTTGCAGGATAAAAATGGGGTATGCATAATGCAATAAAATCGACAGGGTTTGGGGAAATCTTTTTGGGTAACTTACTGATGAGATTTTTTTATGCCCTTTTAAATACTTAACAACCCCAAAACCCAAATTTCACCAAAAAGGGGTTTAAAACAACATATCTTTTGGGGGTTAGATTTTTTTGGCAGCAAGCCACGGTGGCATTTGCATTAACTAGGCCCCCGCCGCTGTAATTTGAGGGCACAAATTTTTTTTAGTAAAAGTAGACTTACAGCACCAAAATACTTTAGCTAAAGAAAAAAGTTTTCCCAAACAAGGGATGGAAAATCCGGAAACCCCAGGGGGAAAGGGTTTTTTTTGGCGGGAAAAAAGCCAAAGGTTGGGGTTTGGTGGGTTTGGGTTCGGGGGGCACCCCAGCAAACAAATTTTCCACCAATTTTTATAGTTTTTTGGGTTAACCAAAAAGGGTTTAAAATCAAAGGTTTTTGGGTACTCAAAAAAAGGTTTTAAAGGAACCCAAAAAAAGGTCTTTAAAAATTAAAAATATTTTTGAAATTTTTTAAACAATACTGTTGTGAGGGAAAAAACAAGAGACACCCCATTTTTAAGGGAAACTCAGGGGTAAATAAAATTAAAAAGTAAAATGAATATTCTTTAATTATCAAGAGAGGGAAAATTTTGTGGGTAAATTTTGGGGAAATTTGGTTTAAATGCTATTAAGTTGATAATTAAGACCTCCTTTTTTTTTTATTGAAAGCCGCCGCCCCAAAATTTTTGGTTTAAGGGTTTTGATTCACTAAAATCATTTTGACAGCTGGGCACTTCAGTATAAAAACAAAGGTATTTAAACGGGAGAATCAGTTATTGACTTTTGAAGGGAAAGAAAAAGTATAAAAAACCCCCGGGAAAGAGGGTTTATAATGACCTAAAAATGTTCCTTTTCCCCAAAAAACCCGTTTCTATGAAATGTTATTTCGGAATTTAAAAAAATTTTACTATGTTTTAAGCTGGGCAAACCCTTTGAAATTTATCCTGATTAAAAGTTAATGCAAAGGGACACCTTAAAGAATCCCTTTTTGGTTTTGGGTCCTAAATGAAAAACTTTTATCACTGATTGGGTTTGTTTTGTAAAACCAAAATATTTTTAATGAACCCCGCCCCCTGAAGATTTAAAAAAGGGTTTCTGTTTTTTATAATAAAAAATTGTTCAAACAAACCCCTTGATCTGGGGTCCAAGCGATTTTCAATTTTTTTCGTGGGAAAACTTTAGCAGGCCCCAAAACCTTGGGGGTAGATTCCACAACAAAATTTTACCGACAAACCCTTCACTAAACGTGGTCCCCTCAGTGGTGACAGGGCCCATTTTGATCCACTGGGGGTTTTTTAGGGGCCTTTGCGTTTCAAAGGGCCCAAAAACCCACTAAGACAGGCTCTCAGGACTATTTTTAGGGCCCGGGGGCTCCACTTCCCCTTTAACAAGCCCGCGGAAGTGGGAGTTCCCGGGAAAAAAACCCCGCACACCTTTTGGGCAGGAACCCCAAAACACCCACGTTGTACATTTCCCGCATCTTTGTTCCCATAAACCGGAAGGGAAGTCCCCCAAAAATTCAGATGCATCAAAATGAGGGCCCTTGCTGCCGCTGCCCTCCCCCTGAAAATAATTGAAAAATTGCCAAATAAAATTCCATTTGGAATTTTTGTTTGGAAAGGGGTTAAATTTGCTCCTAAACAGAGCACACCATCCCCAAACTTGAACTTTTTTGGCGGGGTTTTTTGCTGTAGGGGTCACAGACTTTTTCAGCGTTAAATTGATATTCATGTGGATGACATTCAGTTCTACACTGACAGCAAGGTTGTCCTGGGTTACATAAACAATCAAACTAAACGCTTCTATGTCTATGTCAGTAACCGCATCAAAAGGATTAGGAAATTGTCAGGATACGTTCGTCTGGGCAGCCTCTCACCTGTTTAGCACAACGACCTGCGAGGGTTAATAAGTCTATCCTGGGACCACACCCTGGGAGAGTTGCTGCCCTGAGCTAGAGTAAACAGCTTCCAGGACCAATCGGAGGGCCCGGATGCCGCACCAGTCAGCTGCGGGGGCGGTTGTCCCGGAAGACTTCTTAAACCTCCTCATTCCTTTTAGGCTTTGCCTGACAAAAGTGTTCCCTTGCTGTTTCCTGTTGTTCCCGTTTGTTGTTGTTCTCCTGGATTTCTGACCCCGGGTTGTTTCTTGACCTCGCTTGTTGCCTCTGATTTTGTACTGCACTCCTGACTGTGTTTTGACCCCGGCTTGTTTCTGACTATTCTTCTGGCTACATTTTTGGCATATATTTTTCCCGTACGTTTACCGACCCGGAAACTGTTTGACACTGCGTTTCCCTGACAGCCCTGCACTTAGCAGCGAAGGGGCTGTCGTCCAGTTGGGGTCTGCCGCCTAGGGCAGCACGCCAAGTAGGCAGGGACAGTGGGCTAGGTGGCAGTCAGGGCTCACTGCACATCCCATGACGTGACAGTTTGTCAGGCCACTATTTCGCTGCTCTCCACGCACCATTTACCCCATGGCTGCATTAGTAGAGCAGATGCAGGGCTTACCCCACTTGGTCAGGACCTAGCAACTTAGAGTGCAGCAGCAGGAGACCTCCCAGGGTACCCCTCCAGCGGGGAGTCCTCTTCGGCACCTCACTGCCCGTTAAGTGAACCCCCTATTCAATTACCCGAGAGGTTCGCAGGGGACAGAAAGGCCTTTTTAGTGTTTAAGGAAGGATGCCTATTGTACTTTCGCCTCCGCCCACATACCTCAGGTAATGAGGAGCAGCAGGTGGGAATTATGTCCCTACTCCAAGGGTCTCCCCAGGCCTGGGCTTGCTCGCTACCCCTCGACTCTCCCGAGCTGTATTCCGTAGACCGCTTTTTTGACTCCTTGGGGCTTCTTTTTAAACGACCCTGATGAGAAGCAGGGGCTGAGACGCAGCTTACCACTTTAAGACAGGGCAAGGGGCCCGTGGAGGAGCCCTGTTCAAGTTCCGGCGTTGGTTGTATTCCGTCGGGGTGGAATGACCCAGCCTTAGGTGCCAGTTCAAATTGGGGCTAGCTGACCTTTGTAAAGGACTTTGTTGGTAGCTTATCCAACCCCTGGCACACTTGATAAAGGCTATGGCTTTGGCTGTTGCCTGGATAGACGGTTAGGGAGAGACGCCGGGAGGGGAACATTTACTCCATTACCCCATGTTACAATCCGCTTCCCCGTCAGTCACCTCCAGGACCCGCTCATGTTGAGATACCCCCCGAGGAGCCTATCAATTAGGAGCCTCATCTGCGGGCAAGCCATGACCGCAGGATTCACCTCGCATCCGGGAAGTGTGCCAAACATGAAAACCCAGCCAGAAAACTCCAGCGCCTAGATAAACCCCAGGGGGAGGGTCACCTAGTTTAACTGGTATTCCCATGGTGTCATATAAGTTGTTACTTCCTGTTTTGATTTCGTATCTTTCCAGGTCTAGTTCCGGGAGGGCCTTTGTGGATTTGAGATCAGCTTGCCACTTTGTGGACGCTTCATTTTTTAAGCGCCTGGGCCTTCCCTGGAGGCCTCTATCTGATTCCTTGCAGATTGTGGCGATAGATTCTACCCCGTTGGTAAAGGGCAAGATCCAACATTGCACTCCTGAGCTTGAGATGCTGGTGGGATCTATGCACACTGAGAGGTGTATTCTGTTTCTCATGGAGGGCTTACCTGCTGATGTGGTGTTAGGGTTGCCCTGGCTTCAGAAGCACAACCCTGTGATTGACTGGAATTCTGGAGAATTGATTAGGTGGGGTAAGCAATGCATTAATTAAATTTGTCTTCCGATCATCCTGGGTAATGCGGGAAAATTGAGCAGATTCCTGCCTTTATGCGTGACTTAGCTGTGGTTTTTTCCAAGAGTCAGTCTGAGCAGTTACACCCGCATAGGCCATATGATTGTGCTATTGAACTATTGCCGGGGGTGAGATTTCCTAAAGGCAGGATATACAATTTGTCTGGCCCGGAGAGAGACTCGCCATGAAGCGTAATTGCAGAAAGTTTACAGAAGGGTTATATCCGTCCTTGGGTGTAACCCTAGGGGTTTGCGGGGTTCTTTTTTGTGAAGAAAAAAGATGGTAGTCTCCGTCTTGCATTGATTACCGAGAAACTCAATAAGGTAACGGTTAAGAACCCAAATCCCTTCCCTTTTTGATTCCCGACCTGTTCAATCAAATTCAGGGGGCAAAGTGGTTTCTCCAAATTGCATCTGAGAGAGCTTACAATCTTATTCGGATAAAGAGGGGGATGAAGGGAAAGGGACTGCATTTAATACGCCAGAGGGCCATTTTGAATTTTTGGTTATGCCCTTTGGGTTGTGTAACGCTCCTGCGGTCTTCAAGAACCTTGTAAAATGATGTTTTCCGAGATCTAAATTGGTCATTGTATGGTTTTTTAAATCTGGACAAATCTTAATTTATTCGTAGGATTGGTCTTCCCACGTTAAACACGTACGACAAGTTTTGCAGATTCTAAGGGTAAATCATTTGTTTGCCAAAAATTGAAAAGTGTTTTCGGGGTTCAAGAGATACGTTCCTGGGATATATTTTGACTCCGAACTCATTCCGTTTTTGGATCCTGGAAAGGTCCAGGCAATTCCGATTGGGGTTTGCCCTTCCTCCCTGAAAGCCTTACAGCGGTTCTTAGCTTTGCCAATTTTTATCGAAAATGTATGTTATTTTTCTGTTCTCGTACTGCCATTAACTGATATGACTAAAAAGGGGGTTAATTTCAGTAACTGGTAACCGGGGGGCCTTAGAGGCTTTTGAAAAACTCAAGCAGGGGTTTTGTAGCAGCCCAGTGTTGGTTCAAGCTGATCATACCAAAAACCCCCTTGTCGTTTTAGGTAGACGCTTCGGAGTTGGGGCGGGCAGTGCTATCTCAGGGGTCGGGCCCGCCTTGAATAATCTCCGACCATGTGCCTCTTTTCCCGTAAATTCTCCTCTGCCCAGAGGAATTATGATGTTGGGAACCGAGAATTGTTGGCAATTAAATGGGCTTTCGAGGGAATGGCGCCATTCCTCGAGGGTGCCAGCACCAAGTCCCCGGTCCAAACCGATCATAAGAACCTTACCTTTTTAGAGAGTGCTAAAAGGGGAACCTCGCCAGCACGTTGGGCATTGTTCTTTACTCGATTTAACTTTGTGGTTACATACAGACCTGGGTCTAAGAATGTTAAGGCGGACGCGTTGTCTAGAATGTTTCTGTGCCAGTCATCCCCCTCAGGATGATCCAGTACCCATTTTACGTAAAGAAATGGTCGTCTCTGTCATCTCCCCTGATTTAGCCACGGAGATCAAGACACACCAGGATATGAGACCTGTGGATTGTCCTATTTCTAAGGTCTTTGTTCCCACTCAGTTTCGGTTACGACTATTAAAAGAATTACATGATTCAGTGCTATTGGACATCCCGGAGTGTCTGGCACAAAGAGACTCATTTCCCGAAATTAAATGGTGGCCGTCATTGTCCCGTGATGTGGGGGGCCTATGAACAGCCTGCGACACCTGTGCTTCGGGCAAAGGTTCCCAGAACCGCCCTCTGGTGAACTTTGTCCTCTTCCTTTACCCAGATCGACCCTGGACCATATTTCCATGGATTTTTTTTACCGATCTGCCTATCTATGAGGGCAAGACGGTCATATGGGTGGTAGTGGATCGCTTTAGTAAGATGTGCCACTTGATCCCGTTAAAAGCGTTACCGTCGTCTAAAAAGCTTGCGGAACTTTTCATCAGACATATCGTTTAAAAAATTTCATGGGCTACCTGAAAATATTGTGTTCTGATAGAGGAGTTCAATTTGTTTTCTTGTTTCTGGAGAGCTCTCTGTAAGGCTCTGGGTATCACCCTGTCCTTTTTCTGCTTTCCACCCCCGAACTATGGGCAGACCCGGGGAGGGTGAATCAAACCGTTACACAAAAACTCAGGTGTTTTGTCTCCGACCAGCAGGGAGACTGGGTGAAATACTTACCTCTGGTGGAATTCGCTATTAATAACCAGGATAGTAGTTCGTCTGGTGTTTCTCCGTTTTTTTGTAATTATGGCTTCCATCCTAGACATGCATCATTGTCCGGCGCTATTTCTGATCAAGTGGGGGTGGATGTCATCGTTAACGATCTGTGCACAGTCTGGGCCAGTTCAGAAGAACTTTGGCGAACGCCCAGAACATCCAGAAAGGGGAAAAGTGGATAAGAGGCGCCTTTGTACTGGAGGATTTAAGGTTGGGGATAGGTTTGGCTGTCTACTCGGAATCTTCGGGTTAAAGGTCCCCTTGGGAAGCTTGCGCCGCGCTTTGTAGGTCCTTATGTAATTTTGGAGGTGATTAATCCAGTGGCCTACCATCTGAAATTACCCTCTGGATTTCCCGGATACATAATGTAAATTTTACCGGTCGCTCCTGAAGAGATATGTTTCCATCCGCTATCCCCCTGCTAAACCTCCTCATCCCGTTAGAATTAAGGGGAGTTAGAGTATGAGGTGGCCCGAATCATTTATTCTCGCTGAGTACAAAGGTTGCTGCAATACTTGGTCCATTGGAAAGGTTACTGTCCTGTGGAGAGGTTGTGGGTTCCCGCTAGGTCGATTCATGCTTATTCCCTCGTCAAGGAATTCCATGACGCTCATCAAGAGAGATCTGACCAGATAAGGGGTCCAGTGGCCCCCCCTAAAGGGGGGGTACTGTCAGGATACGTTCGTCTGGGCCAGCCTTTTCACCTGTTTAGCACAACGGACCTGCAAGGGTTAATAAGTCTATCCTGGTTTCCCCACCCTGGGAGAGTTGCTGCTCCTGAGCCAGGGGTGACAGCTCTCAGGACCAATCGTGAGGGCCCGGATTGCCGCACCAATCAGCTGCGGGGGCGATGTCCGGCAGACTTCTTAAAACCCCCTCATTCCCTCTAGGCTTTGCCTGACAAAGGTGTTTTCCCCTTTCTGTTTCCTGTCGTTCCCCGTTTGTTGTTATTCTCCTGGATTTCTGACCCCGGGTGGTTTCTTGACCTCTCTTGTTGCCTCTGATTTTGTACTGCGCTCCTGACTGTGTTTTGACCCCGGCTTGTTTCTAACTATTCTTCTGGCTTACATTTTTGGCATATACTTTCCCGTACGTTTAAAGACCCGGACTGTTTTTGACACTGCGTTTTTCCCCTGACGGCCCTTTCACTTAGCAAACATAGGGGCTGTCGTCCAGTTGGGGTCTGCCACCTAGGGCAGCACGCCAAGTAGGCAGGGACAGTGGGCTGGGTGGCAGTCAGAGCCCACTGCACCTCCCTTGACGTGATAGAAATCCTCTAGCCCTAAGCAGTGGCACTATGTTCCATCTCACCTCAACCCTGCGGACTGTGCTACCAGACCGTCGTCTGTTAGTGCCCTTGCCAAAATCTTTTGGGGACAGGCCCGAAAGTTTTTTGCGGGAATGAGAGAAAAGAAACATCTGATGAAGACAAATTTAAGTCCCCAAGACCTAAAAATGATTCTAAATTTTGTCATGCTTTGAACTTTCCCCAAAGAGGGCCCAAAAGCTTTGTACGCCCCATCGAAATTTTAGTTAAAACCCCACAGTGTTTTCAGCCAAGGAGGAAAAATATGGGGTTTTTGGGGGCCCGTTTTGTCACAAGCCCCCTCTCTCCCAGAAAAAATTAAAACTAAGTGAGATGTTAGTGTTTAATAAATGTGCGCAGAATGCCTTTCATCCCTAAAACTAAAAATTTGTTTTTTTAAAAAAAAAAACCCCGGGCCTTTTAAAAAAACCACCCCCGGGTTTTTCCAACTTGAAACCGTTTGTCACGTAAAAGGAATTTTCAATTTAATTGATAAATTTTCCTTCACGGGAAATTTTTTCTGCCATCCTGCTGGGGATTTTTCTATTTTTAAAATGTTTGATCATCTTTTTTTTTCCCTTTTTAAATTGTTGTTGTTTATTACATTTGTCTTTTCAGGTTCCGGAATCATCATTTTTTAAAACAAAAAAAAAAATTTACATAAAAGCTGGTTTATGTGTAGTAAAAATCCAAGGATTTCAGAGGGGAATATGCTGAAAACAGTTTAAATTTTTATGTATACTGTGAAATTTTTATGTTTTTAGGGTTATGAAAATGCCTCCCAAACCCCCGGCTAAAGGTTTTTCATTTTTTTTAAATTTGCTTTTCCTTTGTTCCTTTTAAACCCCTTTTTCCCCAATGATGCATTGTTTGCTCGTCCCCTCCCCTTTTTTTTACATAGACTTTTTTCTTTCTGTCAACCAACCTTGTGGCGGGCCCTTTAAATCTTAGGGGGTTTGTAGCATTGTGTTTTGACACATGGTTTCCCAAGTTCTTAAGGTTAAACCCTTTTAAAAACTGTCCCTTTAAAAAACCCTTTGCTTTTCCTCTAAATGAACGGGAACCCATGGGGGAACTTTTTTTTCAGAAAAGTTTCTGTTTTCCAATTAGTTTTTAAAAGGGGACTGCTTAAAACCCCTCTAAAGGGATTTTTTCTAAACTATTTTTTTGGCAGAAAAATGAATAAAAAATTTTTATATATTTTTTTTTTTGGTTTTATTCTTTTATCTAACAGAAAAAAAGGTTTTATAAAAATTGCGTTTTTATTTTCATCATATTTGAAGCCCCGTAACTTTTTTTTTTTCCCGTTTACAAGGCTCTGTAGGGCTTGTTTTTTGCGGGACGATGTTGAAGTTTTCATGGGCATCATTTTTGGGGGGGGGAAAAAAGGTTTTTTTTAAATTTGGTTTTTAAAAATCTGCTTTTTAAATTTTTTTTTTTGGAAAAAATTTTTTTGCCCAATGAATTTCCCTTTTCTTTGCAAAATCTGCTACATCGCTGCCAAAAAATTTCGGGCTGGATAAATCAGGCATTTTTTTCTTTTTGGGGTCTTTGATGGAAGGGGAGGGAAACTTTTTTTTCATTTTAAAGTTCTTTTTTTTGCACCTTTTCTTTATTGCCAAAAATGGAAAGCAGTGC